>JARJRE010000244.1:0-68454 GCA_030783385.1 Akanthomyces dipterigenus | reverse complement strand
CGCGACATGCGGTGCCGGCCGGCGGCCCAGGGCGGCGCGCTGGCAAAGAGCCCGACGGCGGTGAGCCTCGCCGCCGTCGTCGTCGTCGTCGTCTGCGGGGGAACTCGCGGCAGCGCGTGCGCGCAGGCGACGGCAAAGGGACCGCCGCCCGAGAGGCCCATGACGGCGAAGCGGTCGAGCCCCTGGCTGGCGGCAAAGGCGGCCACGTCGCGCGGCCAGTCGAGGAGCGCGCGGCGGGGCTGGCGCTGCGGCGTCGAGAGGCCGTACCCGGGGCGGTCGAGGGCCAGGACGCGGACCGAGTGCGCGCGGGCGAGCTCATGCAGCACCTTGGCCTCGATGCGCGAGGATGGGTAGCCGTGGAAGTAGAGCAGCGTCTTGCGGCCGCGCGCGTCGCCGTACTCGGCGAAGCCTAGCGAGCGGCCATCGGGGAGGGTGATGGTTTGGTTGTGGGCTGGGTTGGCGGGAGCGGCGGTCTTTGCTGGCGTGGATGAAGAGGAGGTTGCTGAGCTGGTTGAGATTTGTCTTGGCGAGAGACGAAGCAGTCGTTGCGTTGAGGCTCGAGCGGCCATGGCGAGTTGGTGTGAGATGCTAACAAGAGAGGTCACTGGCGGCGCGTAGTAGAAGGGGAAAGTCTATCATGAGCAAGGAGAGATTGAACACGTGTTGCGAGCTCCAAAAGGAGGCTCAAGGCATTGTGCCAATTGTTGTCATCGTATACATCATCCGAGTTGGGACTGTCCGGTTTGTTCTCGCTCAAGTGATCTCGAGCTCACAGCCGTAGCGCATGGTAGAGCCTATTACGGCAAGGCGCCGGCGGTGTGTGGGGGCGTCTTCGGGGACGGTGATTCAACGAGACCGGCTTGAGGTCGGTGATATGGTGCGGGTAAGCCGTGTGGGTACAAATGTTGACTCGAATAGAATTCGAGGTAGAATGTGATTCTCGTTGGATATTTCAAGTTGAGGGAGGCAGGCCTTCTTGGCGCGACATCTCGCTTCGTTGCAAACTTGGAAGATGCGGCCGCGTGGGGGTACACCATAGCAAAAGCAGCAGAGTAAATGATGACAAAACAGAACAAGAAGAGTTGGGAGGACTACGAAAAGCGAGAGATGTCTATAATTCTCTACCAATCATGGTTCGTTCCTCTAGTAAGCGCTCCTCCGGCCAAAACCCAACACTCCGAAAGCAAGTCTTTCTTACTTACAGAAGCTCAGAGTCATGCATCCCGTGTTCGTCCTGCAGTTGATACTCATTGATGGCTAGGGTCTCATCACAGAAAGCCGCAGTCTTGAAGAGTGTCTCGAGGACGACGAGTGCAAGTGCCAGTTACAGTGCAAGCCGCTTCGGGCTTGCCACCCAAAGAAACTGTTGGGCATACTAGCTTGAGCCTTGTCGGTGCCTCGGGGATCAAGTGGAATGCAGAGGCTAAGCGCGGCCAACAGAGGCTGCGGGGACGTACCGGCAGCCGTATTTTTGTGTGAATCGTAGATGGTCTGTTCCGGCATGGGTCAAGGAATTCTGCGCAATGCCTAGTCGCTGAATTGGTGCAGTAAACCACGACGCTTATAGCATGACTCGCATGATGCTAGGAAAGTCAGAAACTCCCTCCTTCGGCTGTAAGGTGAACCTGTCCTTCTGATTCGGGGTTAAAGGAAAGACGCAGTACCTTCATATCCTCCTATCTGACACCGACAACGTTGAAATTGTCTCCATGTGCTCTGTCGTATTGTACGGGCAACGAAGGAGAGAGACGGCGGCGCGCATCAGGCGAAGAAGCAGCTTCGATGCGATGCACAATCGTCGAGGCCAATAGCGGGCCAAAACGTCATCTTGAAGGACACTCTTTTCCCTGTTATGACCGTTCTGATAGCGAAAAAAAAACCATTGATACATGATACATCAGTGGCGCTGTGGACGGTCATCCGCGTGAGGAGCGCGAGGGATCTCTTGTTCCTCACACAACGTCCACCCATCTTTGTCGCAGACGGCACAGCACGCTGAGGGACAAGTGCTGCTCGAAAAGAGGTAGAAGATGTTGCTCTATGATCTTCATCGTTCCATCTTGCCTACCATCTTCTATTGCATATGCTTCTTGTAGCATCTGTACGGTCGCCCGTCTGACAGGCAAGAAACTGAACAGGCACATTGGCAAAAGCATCGACGCGAGGCACGATACCCAGATTCTACACTTTCCATGTCAAATATAGCAGCTCCCCTCGTGCTGTTACCGGCACCAGTACTCAGGGCGAGAAAGGTGACGACTCATCGTCTTGTCTTGTGCTGACGGTCATGGCTCGATACTGCGCGGGGTGCAGGCAGTCAAAATAATGGTACTTTCCAACAATGCGGCTGGATGCCGCAGATCGAATACCCGAGGCCATGACAGCAGATCTGTAACGCACCGCCCTCAACTATGCTCCCCATCTAGGTCCGTGAGGTTGCTGTGCTGCATTAGTCGGCCATGCCGGGAGTACACATGGGGTGGCCTGTGTCACTCGTCTTGTAGAGTACTCAACGATTGGCCGGTGAGGCATTCAGCCACATCAGTTACACAAGTCACAAAAATGCTGGGTGGACATGTCTCATTTATTTTACTTTTTTTGTATTGCACTTTCGTAATCTTTCACCGCTTCTACAAGCAAGCGTTCCAACCTGCCATGCATCCAATCCCAATGAAGCCAGGTGCAGGCCACAGGCCAGAAGGCGTCTGTATACTCGGGGGCACATGTAAATCAGTCGTGTCCAAACAACGAGTGCTACATACAGCAAGGGGAGTTCAGAATAATGCTGTGCTGTTGTTGCAGGCGATGCCAGTAGATGAGCCCGGGACAGGAAAGCGAGCAGAAAAGGGCCATGTAGACACTTTCGAGTGGCCTAGAACGGACGTGGTAGCGGCTGAGACAAGACCGACCAGTGGCCACCGAAAACGTCTCGGCCGGCGCGCCGTGGCCTTGTAGGAAGATGGCGCACTCAAAGACTCGGCTGTGGCGAAAGTGCAGAGAGAAGGGATGTCTGTGGGAAGAAGGCAAGCGTGGCAAGCTCGTCGGACGTAATAAAAGAAAGGGATTGCGCGCGACTTGTCCGCAATGTCGAGAAGCCCTCTTTCCGTAGGCATTCTGCATTACATATTGACAAAGTCGGCAGCGGCACTCCAAGCCAAAAACTTTTGTATAGATGCTTGATTCGAAGAGGAGGTCGTCATCGTACAGGAGTAAGCCGCCCGGGCGGGCGTTGCGTGCCGATCAATTGGCCAGGACTGGTTGGTGTGGCTGGCCGGCTTGTCGGTTGGACGGATGTTGAGGGGAGGAATTGATTGAGGGGGGGAGGTGGTTTGTTGGCCAATGTTGAGGGAGAAATGAGACGAGTGCCCAACTCCGTTTTGTGTCTACGGCTCATGGTGAACACGTCGGTCCGCCCTCTGACCAAGCTCACTCCTCTTCAGCCATTAGGAAGAAAGGGGAAGTGAGCGGGCGTGCGTGTTTATTTAGCCCAGGAGGGCGGCACCACCGGACTCGACAGCCTCAATCTCGGCGAGGTTGATGGGCTGGCGGCGGAAGCGGGCGGGGAGCTCGGAAATGTCAAAGAAGACGCCGCTGGGAGCGTCGACGGAGCCGAGGGCCGAGCCGGAGAGGCCGCCGATGCCAGCGTCGCCGGAGCGAATCGTCTTTTGCAGCGGGCCGTGCTGCTGAGCGTGGTCGCGGTAGGAGCTGAAGCTGGCGTGGCGGGAGGAGGAGCCGTCGGCGGCGGCGGCGAAGCTCTCGGGCAGCTTGCCAGAGGGCGAGGCGGGGTGAGGCTTGGGGCTGTGGTCGACGGAGGCTGTTTGAGGAGCAAGGATGCCAATGTTAGCGAGCCGCCTGAAAGGAGAGTTGAGAGGAGGGTGAAGAGCAAGACATACAAGGAATGGAGCGAGGACCAATAAACTTGATCATGGGCTGGCGCTCGGCATGAGCAGCGGCATGGCGGAGAGCGCGCGTGGTGAACATTTTGGCGGTAGTTAGGGGTTTATCGAGGTAACGAGGTTGATTGGCGACTGAATTGGTGAGGCTGGAAGCGCGAAGAGGAAGAGGTACGGAGTAGAAGATGGAGAGACGAAGCAAGGCGAGAAAGTCGTGGGCGCGCCGAGTGGGTCGTCTGATTGCGGCTACTGGGGGTGGATTCGAGTTTGAGTAGAGAAAGGCTTTGCGCGAGAGGCTGCTGTCGTGAGGATGCTTGGACGTGATGGAAACAAAGTTGAAAAGGATGAAAAATATGAATGGGGGAAGGGCGCGGGAGGGGGAGGGTAGGCGGGATGAATAATATATGCTGGGGATTGAGTCGGAAGCGTATTCGGGGTTACAGGCAGGTACGGAGACGGTGATGTAGGTTGAGGTACGTAGTCGCATGCAAGGTGTCAGGCAGCCAGCCCGCTAAAAAAAGAAGCCCCCGGTGCCAAACGCGACCAAGGACCGAAGAATGCGCAGGTATCCCATTTTTTTGGGCAGATTTTCACCAGGAACCGGAGCTACGGGCTGCAATCTGCAGGCAGCGCGCCTCAAAATGGTGGGGAAGCACTGTGAAAAGCACGCCATTAGTAAACTAGCACAGTGGACTTGGGCGCTATAACCAGGGCGGACACGCTCTTTTTTGCGCCTCCCCATCGTTTGTGTATTTGGTCTTGGAGCAAGTTACGGTAGTATCGGCTGATTCCTCCGACACTCGGAACCGGGCGTCGAGGCTCTTATCTCTGACCAACCACAGCCAAGCATCTGCTTCTTCACGTCCATCTCTGGCTTCCCCGCGGGCCAGGGTGGGGGGGGGGGAGACGAGGTGAGGATGAAAGCATATTTTGCGTCGAATTTGATTTTTCTCATCAATGGCTGGATTGAGATAAGAAGAATCCATTTCTGTACCTTTTTTTTTCTTCCTTTTTTTTTTTCGCATTCCCCTTTACCCGAGTTGAGTTATGCATTCATCTCCTACGTCAAGAACAACCAAAACATGTGAGATGGACCCCAAAAACAGCCCATCCCCATCTCCTTGTGATGGCCTTCCCCCACACCCCTCCCCAACGGGCAGAACCGGAGGCTACGGATGAGACGCACCATCACCATCTGTGCCACATGCAACGTGCGATCCCTCAACCACTGGCACCAATAAGCCCTTTCCAACTGTGCCGGCCAGATTCCCTCCGTCCCCGCCCTTCTCCAACCACAGCATAGAGATGAAAGTAGAAATAAAAACAAACATAAAGCAACGACGGCGAGATGACCTGTTCCGCCGCCTCTCCGAGCAAGTCAACAATCACAAAGTCGCCTCGCAATGGCCTTTATCGTCTGCTAGCGTCGTCTCAATCCCGTCCTCCTGTACTCCGACCATCTACCAACAAATTAAATAGTGCATGCATGCCCAGCACCCCATCTCCATTGGCTTACCACACCTCTCCGCAAATCTAAATCTCATCTACCTACGGATAGTAAGACTGTACTAATACTTTTGCCTGCACCGCCGCGCGCGGACTCCCGCTAGCAAACACGTCTGACCACGACAAGCAGCGCAAGCTTCGTACCCCAGGAATTTGAGCTCTTGCTGCCATCTTCATCTGTCATGGCTGTGTGCTGCTCTCTACCCCGTCCCAGGACAAGAGAAGCATTTAGCCTACCCTAACCTTCATTGGTCCCTCCCCGCGCGCCGCGCAACCGCACTGCATATCCTCATCTACCAGCTGCCTCGCTCGGCTGCCTGGCTTGGCTGCCAATCCTTGCATCTTTCTGACATGTGGGCACGCCTGTCCCTTGCATCTCCTCCCAGCATTTGCTCAAACGCGTGCCGTCACTGACGTGGACGTCTTGGTCAGCCCGCCTGTTCCCCTCAAAAGGCTTTCGGGAAATCTCGCGCATCCATCTTTCCATCCCTTGTCGAGGTGACCCTCCTAATTAACTCGCAACACCCCAGTTACCTCGGGGAATTCTCGCTCGGTGCTGCGTCATCCCGCTCGGTAGCCTCGATCCTGTGCTGACTTTGTCGTTGCGCCATTGCCGAGCCGAGAATCCCAAGGCAGGCCTTTAGAACTCGGCTTGAAAGACTGTTCCAAGACGATGCTTCATGTCCTAGTAACCTGGCACGCAGTTAGATCAGCCTATTACAGCTCCCACACATGTGCACATGACAACCACAACGGCCAGTCGTCACGCCATTCTCCCTTGACGTGTCAAAGATGCTCAAGACAGTGGCCAACCTCGCATGTGATACTCGACTTGCCGTCTACCACTTCATTACACATTACAACGTGGGTCAAGACCATTTTATATCCATTCCTTCTGTATCCTCTATAGGTAGCTTATTCAAGTAAATACAACACCAGACACAAACGCCACATTGCCTGTCCAGGGTTCATAGGAGCGCATGTAGACACCGCACAATCACCAATCAAGAGTCGGCTCGCCCACCCCTCTTCGCCCGCCACTGCCGCAACTAGCCCTGCTTCACCGTGGCCTGCACAATCTCGACACATTCGTTCGGATCCTCAAACACATGCCACATATCCCTGGGAATGTTCTTGAATGCCTTTTCAAACCGTGCCGGCTCATTCTTCTCCCCCAGCCCAAACATGGCCGTGTCGGTCGCCTTTCGAATGAGAATGAGCCGGATCCAGCCTGGAAATGTACGACATCTGCGAATAACGAGTTAGCCGGCTCAAGAAGAAAACAATTAAGCTGCCGTCATGGTCACTTACATTTCTCCATAGGCCTCAGGATCGGACTGCGTCGAGTCACCAATGACAATCATCTTGCGCTCGGGCAGCCACTTGTTAATCTTCTTCATACGGTCCACCTTGTACTCCTCTGTGCCCATGGTCAAGGCCGCCAGCAGTCCGGCAATCGTCTTCCAGCTCGTGTCGCGCAGAATCAGAGTGCCCGGCGGATAGTGCGCGTCGCGAAACTCGCGCAGAAAGGGATACAGGTTGTACGGCGAGGCTGACAGGTAGAACCAGGGCGTGTCTGTTTTTAATATGCCGTCAATCGCCTTGTACAGCTCTGGCATCCCTTCCACGGCTCGCGGTTCCTCAACAAAAGTCTCTCGCAAGATGCCAATCGGATCGCTCGTCGTCGTAATTTTGATGGTATCGTCGATATCTGCCAAGACTGTCAGCAACAACACTAGCTCCTGCTTTCACAGATTTCCCATTTGCCCTACCTGAAATAATGGCCCAGCCCGACGGACCGGCGTAATAGGTCTTCATGCCCAGTAATCCGGGTATCCCACTCGGAACATCACCGGCTTTAGCGTCGACCATGGCGCCCTTGGAGTGTCTTGCTACGCCCCTCACATTCGAGCTGACGCCATTGAAACCCGTTGGACCGAGCTTGATGATCTTGCTCGAGCGTTGCTGCGTTATTGACACCGTCTTGGCCACGCGCACATCCCACACAAACGGAATCAGGCGTTCCTGGATTGTCTTGCGTTCTTCTGCGTCGTCGGCGATGCCCAGAACACGCGCGACACCCGCCACGGCATCAACGAGGTGCGAACGTGGCTCCTGCTCAAAGACGGCGGCCACAAACTCGGCCTCCCACGCCGAGGAGAAGCGACCACCAGCCGTTTTGTAGGCTGTGTTGTCAAAGAGCCAGACGGCATCGTCGCTGGTAACGGCACGCCCGCCAAATGGGTTGAAGCGACTCAGGCGGCTCAGGGCGCCGGCGAGGCTGAAGCGGGTGGTGAAGCCGGGGGTGGAGCTCGCGACAGCTTCGGCGCTGGCAGCGGCGAACTTCTTGGGGTCCGGCAAGTCGGCCTCGATCTGGTCAAAGTTGTTTTGTTTGCGTGTTCGTCTCTGCATGTCGGCTGCAATGGCCGATGGGCTAAAGACGGCTTCTTGCTGCTCCTGTGGTTGTTTATTCTGCTGCTGCAAAGGTGGCTGCGTTTGGTGCTGGTCTTGGGTGCTGGTTTCGTCCATGCTGGGCAGGAGTATGGGTGCGCGTCTCGAGGACACGCACGAATTGAAATAAGTTGAAAGGACAGGCAGGCGGATTCGGCGCCAAGAGTTGTGACTCTGCTTTGCAACGACGGGTGATGGAGCTCACTGCGACGCACAAGCAGGGTGATGCTAGGCAGGCGGTAGGTGGTCAGGTGGTGGTGGTATCGGATACGCGACTGCACCTCGTGGAGGACGGGTTCGACGGAGAGGTAAGTATACAAAAGGGGGAGATGGACAAATAAGGTGTCTTGCAGAGGTCAGGAGTCGAGGAAGAAGAAGAGGCAGCGAGCCTGCGCTTTGGTGGGCGTTGTGAGGCTCACTCTGACGGCATCACATGAGGACGCTGGGGAGGAGGGATGGGGGCTGTGACCTTGCCATTTGGTGAGCATTTAGCAGGCACTTGTCGCGCCTTGTGCCTCAGCTTGGTGACGATCTCCATGGTACTTCAGCCTTGCATCTGCCCCGACGTAGCCAACGTGTTGAGCAGCTTGGCGGTTGTCATGTCTGCCTTGTAGGTTTGCCACTTCGCAAGTTGACATCGACTTGAACGATGAAAGACGAGTAGAACGGTTCAATTTGTGCCATGTTTTGATCAGTAGCAGCTGAGTTGTACCAGCACAAGCACCGGCACCCGCACCGGCCCGTGCCTTTGGATTTTCTGCGGCCTCGTGCCGTGCAGCCTGGAACCCACTATAAATAGAGGGGGTCACCTGCCACTACGTCACTGTAAACGGCGCTGTGAATGTTGCTCTGGAGTGGCATTGGCGCACATTTGTGTGGTTGTCCTACAGCACAAGGCAACACCGCAGATATCGAAAAGGGGCAAAAAAAAAAGGGAGCAGGGAGCAGGAAGAATAAGAAGAAGAAGAAGATGTGAAAAGAACAAGATGAGGAACACGCTCATCCTGGAGACATTTTGAGCTCGCGTGCTGTGTCCTCCATCGGCGGCTCCTCCGAGCCTCGACCCAGCTACAGTGGGTGATACAGTGGGTGATACAGCGGGGTCTCAGCGCCATCCCCAGATTTTGCCTCTATAACACAAAGCCCAATAAGCCGTCCACGGAAACCCGGAGCAAACTTTGCCCTTTTGCATCCAAATAACAATGAGACTCCATTATCGAATTGTCGGCTATTGATCCACAAGTCATGTGCCGCAATCTATGGATTCTCCCTTTGAGCTCCCGTTTCGGCCTTCCGAACCATCGGCAGTCCCGGCACAGATCTCGAGTCGCACCACCGGATTCACCATGGCCATATCAGGCAATAGACGCATTTGTCGGTGCAATGCAGACAAAAGCGCCATCTAGGCGCTACTTAATATCAGAGGCTACGTCAATATGCTCACCGGAAGCCCGGTATCCGACCACGTCTCTGCTATACGCGGAGTGATGCCATCGTCTACACCACAACATCACCATACCAACAAGTAGCAAACATTCCCCAATTTCTCCAGAAATGAGTGCAGTCTCTACAGAATGGACACTCTCGGATCTTCCGACTGCGAGTCTTGCAGAAGTTCTTCATACATGTCCTCAGAATGTCGTTGATAAATAGCAAATGATGCCCGGAAGACCACCCAGCCACACACGACGAAACAAGAGAATCAGAGGCTTATCTTCCTCGTTATCACCATACAGTCTCCCTGAGGCTTATCAAATCAGTCTCCCATACTTTGTTCCATTCCATGAGGCTGCTGCTACCGCCGCCATGCCCTCCTACAAGCCCCTGCCCAAACAGTTTGCCGAGGGTCGCTTGGCCAAGCCCATGAGCGAGCTGCTGCGCGGCTACAACGAGGGCCCCCGTCTCGCCTGGGAGGTCAAGCACCTGTCCACCATTATCCAGGTCGACCGCGCGCACGTCGTCATGCTCGCCCGGCAGGGCTACATGACGCCGTCGCAGGCCGGCACGCTGCTCGCCGAGCTCGACGACATCCGCGGCGCTGGCGCTGGCGGCTTCCCCGTCACCCCGGGCTACGGCAGCATGGTCCTGCAGATGGAAAAGGTGCTCACGGAGCGCGTCGGAGACGACATTGCCGGCCGCCTGCCCATTGCCCGCAGCCGGCTGGACCAGGGCGCCACCGTCCGCCGCCTCGTCGACCGCGACAGCGTCCTCGCCGTCGCGCAGCAGCTCCTGACCCTGCAGGACGCCTTCGTCGCCGCCGCCGACCGCTACGCCCACACGCCCTTTATCAGCTACACGCACATGCAGCAGGCGCAGCCAACCACCTTTGGCCACTACCTGCTGGCCTTTTTCGAGCGCCTGCACGACGCCCTGCAGCAGCTGACGCAGGTGTACCGGCGCGCGGACCGCAGCCCGCTCGGCGCCGTCGGCCTCTCGGGCACGACGCTCGACATTGACCGCGCGCTGACGGCGCGCCTGCTCGGCTTCGGCGACGTGCTGGACAATGCGCGCCTCGGCCGCGACAGCTACTACCAGGCGGAGCTCGTCTTTGCCCTGACCATGATCATGACGCTGCTCAACGACCTCTGCAGCGACCTGCACGTCTACAGCGCCGTCGAGTTTGGCACCGTCGCGCTCGACGACGCCCTCTGCAGCACGAGCTCCGTCTTCCCGCACAAGAAGAACCCGTACGCGCTCGAGACGGTCAAGATGAAGGCCGGCGAGGCCCAGGGCTGGATCGTGTCGGCGCTCGCCACCTTTCGCAACGAGGGCACCGGCGACACCAACGGCCGCAACGTGAGCTTCATCGACGACGCGTGCGCCACCACGGCCGGCATGCTGCGCCTCGCGGCCGAGATTGTGCAGGGCGTCGTCGTGTGCGAGGCCCGCTGCGAGCAGCTCCTCGCCAGCGCGTGGGTGACGACGAACCGCCTCGGCAACGTGCTCCTCACCGAGCACCGCCTCGACTACCGCTCCGCGCACTCGGTCGTCGGCCGCCTCGTCAAGAACTGCCTCGACAGGGGCGTGGCCAAGCCTGACGTGACGATTGCGATGCTGCAGGAGGCGGTTGCGGAAATGGCCATGGAGCCGCTGGCCATGACGCAGGCGGATCTGGAGGCGGCGCTGTCGCACACGGAATTCATCAACAGCAGCATCAGCCTTGGCAGCACAGGCCCGCGGCAGGTGGAGAGGCTGCTGGTCAAGGCGACGCAGACACAGCTCAAAGACCGGGCATGGGTCAAGGAGAAGACGTGTGGTCTCAAGATGGCGGAGAAGGAGCTGGACGCTGCCACAGAGCAGCTTCAGCAAAGTTTGTCGCCATAAATTCATGATATCCTGTTTGTAATATTTGGCATAGATATAAGTAAATGCATTATGATACAATGATACTGGCGTCGTCTATGATATGGTGCTCCATACCGCCGCACCATCTTGTGACTGCACGCAGTCTTGGTTAAAGGCCGGATACGTCTCAAACGGCATCATGAGATTCATGCCGAGTGTGGACATGGAGTCGGTGCCGAGCAGAAAGTCGAATTCATTATTTCCCTAAAATGTTAAAAAAAATTCGTCAAGACAGGTTGCCGTGCTTACCGATTCATTTTCGTCTACGGCTGCTTGTGAAAGGGGCGTGTGGGCTGCATCGCCCTCTTCCTCTGTCAGGATTTTATATAGTCTACAACCGGTTAGATGTATCTCTTTCCGATTCCTTTTCACAAAGTGCGACTTACTCGAGCGTCTCCGAGGGTCCGGCAGATATTATCCGCTGCAGAATGGAGCGGAGGTTGGACAGGTTCGGGTTCCAGACGGTGGGGTGTTCGCCATCGCCCAAGAACTGGTCCGAGAGCATGTCGAACAGCCGCAGCAGCGGCTCCGCCGTGGGCACCACCCGGCAGTACACAGCCAGGGCGCTTGACACGGCGCTGATGGCGCGGAGGGTGCGCCGCAGCGGCAGGATGGTGGGCTGCACGGCAAGACACTGCAGGAGCGTCACGCCGCAGCGAAAGCAGTTGTACACGGTAATGGGCGAGTTGAACGTCTGTGGATTGAGGCTCAGTTCTCGCGCATTCTGCATCAGAGTCAGTAGGGAAAAAACCCGGCCAGGAGATGCGGGCGGCGCATACCTCGCATGCGTCGGCGGAGAGAGTCACGCAGCGATAGAGCAGGCTTTGGTCAATCGCCGTGCGAAACAAGAGCGGTCGAATTAATAGTAGAGCGGCTTGGAAATATGTCGCCTGGACATTTTCATCAGTTTGATGAGGAAGAGTGGACGGCAGCATGTTTTGCGGCGGAGTCTGCTGCCGCCAGATGTCGAGCTCGGACAAGAACTCCATGACATCTTCGTATGTTGGTGCGAAAGCGTGCGGTCCCGACAATCGGGTTCTGTCATTAATTAGAAAATATTTTGAATCTTTGGGACTAGAGAACGTGCATGATGCGTGATCTGATTCGGTAGATTTGCAGGTGGTGCAGTGATGTAGTCATCTGTAAACCGTTAGAACACGATGCTAACCGCCAGAAAAGGACTTGCAGTTGTAATGGCCCCATCTCGATCCGCCTCTCCAGATGCCTGCTTGTCTTGGAGATCTCGCAAAATCTGTGCATCAGTGCACATGACGTCTGCATCTACGGGCACCTGCTATTCTCAGCGTCTGCGACAATGCACTCTCTCTGTTAGTATGCTCACCTCGACATCAATGTCCATGTCGTGGATTCCAAAAGGTCGCTTAGACATGATTGAAACCATCCTGATCAGTCAGCGTTATCCTTGAAATAAGACTATGATAATACCTGTCAAAGCAATATGTACACCAGAAGAAGCGTTTTTGCAGCTCCATAGTATACGGGTCCTGGTAGGGCGCGGTATCGCATTTTCTGTGATATCCAAGCTCGATACATAGACGCAGAGTAACGCCCAGTAAATGCCTGAGAATGTTAGAGATGCAAAGTAAAAGCGTGTACATGTGCCGTACCAGATGGATGGGCCGCTCTAAGCTTGGTTAGCCGTCTTCTTCCCGCGGCAAGGACGTACTTACTGGTGCGCGAAATTGGTACTGCATCAAGGTCAGAAGCGCTTGCACAGTGTCTAGATTCTGTTGCGCCAAAACGTTGCCGAGATATCTTAATGAGTGCGTATAATACCCCTACAAAGTCAGTAGTCATATTCTGTCTCGATGTAAGGATGCCTACCAAGGATAGCTGCTCCGAGCCGGTGGAAAACTGCGCTCCAATGGCGTAAATAATCCAGAGAAAATAGGCATCTGTATTAAACGTTATTTCTTGTCCAATTTCGATGATTACCCTGCAATATGCCTACCTGTCTGAGCTTCAATATCCTTGTCGGGCGCTGCATGACAGACAGCCTCTCGCTTCTCATTCAGCCTGTGGACACGCGCCCAGTCCACGATGCAGTACCGCGCCTGGGTATGCATATACACTGTCTGAATAAGATGTTTGGAATTTTCGGCCGAGGGGACGATGGGCAACGTATCGGAATCTTGCTGAAACGACAGCGGGCGGCTGTGCAAAATGTTAAACACGGTCGTGTCGGAAGTGAGAGTGATCCATGTTGGCTCCGGCAGCAAGAGGCTGTCTCGATTTCTGGAAGGGCTGAGTGATAGCGACGATGGGAAGTGTGCAGATAATATCTAGTCAAGTTAGAAAAATGCCTGCAAGGAAGTAGGACGAGCCGACAACTTGCCCCGTTGCGCCGGCCCAGTCGTTCTCGACGCTGGCTGCCTTGGGACGCGGCCGCATTGCTGCTCACGCGACTGGCTGCTGTGCCGCTATTTTAGCTACGTGAGGCTGTCACCTGCGAAAGATGTCGTACCTGGGGAGCCGGCATGCACGGAAGGAGATGAGTGAGATTGATTCGATGCGGCTGCGGTCCGCGCCGACTGCAAATCGGCCTCGAGGGTATGCACTCGTTCTTCCAATTCTTTTATATATCTGACATGCCGTGTTAACACAACTTGACAGCGTTTCAGCATGGTCATTTCATACTCTGCGCCTCGAGGAACGCCGTCTGGCGCAATGTCGTACTGGCAGTCTGCCTCTCACTCAGCCAATGTCGCAATGGAGGCCATGCGCCGGAACATACCTGACCCCGACTTGATACATGGTGCGCATGTGCTGCCGCCGCATCAGCATGGCAATGGATTGCGAAAGAGTGGGCGACGACGACATACCTCTGTTGGCCGCCGGCGCTGAAATGGCACTTGATCTTCTTTTCCTTGCAGCGACAGCCTGCAGCCGCGTCATTAGCAGGTTCCCACGCATCTCAACCTTGCTGCCTCTGAACCTACAAGCATTCGTGCTCCTGCGCGCGGGAGGGGCGCTGTCGACTCGCTTCCGCTTCTGCGCCTTATTCGGCGGATATGGCACCCCGGTCGCGGAGGTACCATAGGAGCTGTCCATGGCGGTCGGCAGACCATGCGTCGCGCATCTATGCAGCGGCGAAAATCACGCGAGAGCAATCGAGGAGACGGATTTTTTCATTCTAGCGGGCAGCCGCGCCGGGCTGGACTCCGACATGGAGTGGCGCTGCTGAGATCAAGGCTGCATGACCATCTCCGTTTGATGCAACCAACAAATTTCCGCGGGCGCAACTAGCAAACGGGCTACCCCAACTTTAATCTCCACCTGTCAACTGCCCTGCCCAACGCTGACAGCAGGATAGGCCAAAGTCAAGCTGGCTAGTTATCTGCGGGGGGCGGGGTGTGGGAGGGCTATCATGGTGGGTGTAGCACTGTATTGGCGATAGCGCCAGTGCCGATCCCGGCCGGTGTGCCAACGGTGAGAGACGAGGCCCCCAGCTGGATACAACATCATCCACAATCCATCATCCATCATCAACCATGCAAGAAATCCCCCGAACCCCAAAGATCCCCAACGGGGTATTGCTGGACGCTGGCTGGCAAGAGACATCCATCAAACCCATAGCTTACCCCGTGTTTCTTTGTTGCCTGAACGCGGGGAAGACGTCGGTGTGATGTAGAGGGCGTTTGAGGCTGAGCCCGGATCTTCCGAGTCGACGCCCCCTCACGCACCACGGTCTTCCGGACCACCAGCTATTGCGATGCGGGCGCTTCTCCAGCCAACAAAGAGCCCAGTCTGGGGGACTGACGATCCATGACCATTTCGGGCCACCCGAGTCGTGTGTTAGTGTGGGAGTGTGTGTGGCCCGGTCTGCGGCAATACCATCGCCGTGAGAACAGACAAGTTTGCTTCTGAATTTTTATTTAACAGAGGCTGGCCTCTTGTCGAAAAACAACACAAGCAGTCGGGCTCATCAGCTTCTTCCTTTGCTCTGAGACTACGCCACCCTCCTTTCATTCTCTACCATTTTTCCATTCTCAGTGTTGTCAAGATGGGTCTCAAGGCCATCTGGGCGCGGACCAAGCTCGGCAGCTATGGCAGCGCCATTCGCACGGCGCCGCGCGAAGTTCTCTTCAACAAGATGCTGCTGCTCACCTCGCTCCTCTTTGCGTGCGGCGCGGTGCCACTGAGTAAGTTGTATCTGAGCAATCCTCACCTTGGTGCTGTCAAGTTTGGAGCGCCCCAGCTAACACGGCTTTCAAAAAGCTTGGGACCAGGGATCCTCGGCAGTCATTGCGACGCTGCCCAGCTTTCAAAAGCACTTCAACATGGACTCTGGCACCGACGCAGGCAAGATCAAGTACTTCGTCTCCCTCGTCGGCCTCGGCGACTGCATTGGCGCAGCGGGCTCCTTCTTCGTCAACGATCGCATCGGCCGTCTCTGGTCCTACCGTCTCTACATTGGCATCTGGATGCTCGGCCAGATTCTGCAGATTGCGGCCCCCAACGTCGGCACCCTCTACGCCGCGCGCATCATCTGCGGCACCGGCATCGGCGCCCTGCTCGTCAACGGCCCCATTGCGCTCGTCGAGATTGCGCCCGCCGAGATTCGCGGCATCCTGACGTCCTGGTTCACCGTCATGATGGGCCTGGCCCACGGTGTCTCGACCTTTTGCGTCTACGGCGTCTTCCTCGACAAGCGGCTCCACGGCACGCGCATGCAGTACCAGGTGGTCTGGATCGCCCCCATCGTCTTCATGGGCCTCTGCGTCTGTGCCAGCTTCTTCCTCTGCGAGTCGCCGCGCTGGCTCTTCCTCATGGACCGCGAGGAGGAGGCCACCAAGATCCTGGTGCGCATCCGTGGCCTGCCCCTCGACCACCCCCGCGTGCAGCACGAGCTGCAGGAGATCAAGGAGCACATCCACCAGGAGAAAGTCTTTTTCGGACAAGGCAAGAAGACTGCGAGCCTCAGGAGCATCCTTCGGGAGACCTTTACAGTGCCTGCAAATCTCCGCCGCGTGCAGCAATGCCTTATTCTCTACTCGCTCCCTCAACTATCCGGCGCGGCCTCCATCTCTTCTTACCTCATTCCTATTCTGAAAATTGTCGGAGTCGCAAAGGGCACAGAACGCAACCTCTTCCTGAGCGCCATGTACACCATGTCCAAGTTCTTCTTTGCCCTGATTGCCTCATTCTTGTTTGTGGACGCGCTGGGTCGTCGCAAGTCGCTCTTTGTCGGCTGCACATGCCAGATGCTTGCAGACATCTACGTTGGCGTCTATGTCAAATATTCTCAGGAAGGTGCCGTGTCCAAGGCTGCGTCACAGGGCGCCATTGCTGCCATTTTCATTCAAGCATTTGGTTACTCGGTCGGTGAGTGTGCTCTCTACGCTAAAAAAAAAATCACAAGATTTCTCTGCTGACATGCTCTGATAGGACTTCTCACCCTACCCTTTGTCATCTCAGGCGAGCTTTGGCCCAACCGCATTCGATCGTTTGGCAATGCCCTCGCACAGTTTATCCACAGATTGTTCATCTACGTAATTGCCTTTGCGCTGCCCTCCCTGCTCGAAGAGACACACAACTGGGGTGCTTTTCTATTTTTCGCCGGCTTCTGCGGCGTTGCGCTAATCTACGTCTTCCTCGTCGTGCCGGAAATCTCGGGCCTTTCCGTCGAAGAAATGGATGCCGTCTTTACGGGACCATGGCTGGCCGCCCGGCATTATCGCAAGCCAAACGCCCCCAGAGAGGTGGAAGATAGTGAAGGCGATCAGTCTGTTTCGTAAGTGCACCTACTTTGACAAATCTCAATGCATCACTGTCGCTAACCGGTCATCAGACGCTCGGAAAGTGGCAAGCCAACCCATCAGCAGAGCGAGGTTGTTCACACGACTAGTAAGCAGCTTTAGCTGTAATCGATAGATGATTGATGGCATTATTCATGAGACTTTAATTTCCAAGAATTGAATGTCAATACTCTCGCATCATTGCGTGTTCCCGCGTCATCCAGACTATCCGGCAAACGCCAAACCGACCGTGACATAATACTTAGACGTGCCAGAGCAGCAAATTCAGGCGGGGTGGCCGTGGCGATATCTATGTGTGACTACTCTGGCATCTTGACAGCTGGTCTATGTCTGAAAGTAAACTCTCCCATGTACTCATCACGCCCCCGCTTACCCAGAGCATCAGTTACACAAAGGCAATGAGGAATCCAATAAGCCAGAGGCTTATCAGACTGCGGGATCAAAGTGCAGACTACAGAGTGCGATTCCTTATCCAAGGCATGGATGCCGAGACTCTTTCTGCATCCACACAACACATCCGTCTTGCACCTCTCGACGCCAAGAGTGTGGGCGCAGATGCGAGGAAACTACCATTGCCCCAGAGAGCACCTTCTCTGAGACAAGACGTCGACGCCATGCAATTGGTTTCACCAGAAGCGAGCAACATGCAAACCTGTACTACTTTGCTCGTAAACGAGCCGAATTCATCTACACGAGGTGTGGCCAGCCGAGTCATTGTCACAGTATTTATGGAATACAGGGCTCTTCCGGAGGCTTGACCGTCAATGCTTCTGCTTCGCAAGTGACAAAACTACATGAGCAAAGCGAACTGACAGATATATCCGTCATGATGGAATCAGTCCAAAAATTTACGTGGCCTCGTATTGTAGGCTGCCTCACTTCTCGCTGGTTCGCCGCCCTTTGCATGCTGGTATTGTCCACGGTGGTGCTCGCCCTCGTCAACATCGTCTTGCAGCGACCGAGGCTGCCCCAGAACGCGCCACAATATATACCAGGATGGCCGATACTTGGATCAGTCGAATTCTACCTCGGGCGTCGCGATTTCCTCAAGCGGGAGCTGGAGAAGAATGGCGGGCAATCGTTCAGCTTCTATTACGGACAGTATCCCATCGTGAGCTTGGTGGGCGAAGCTGGCAGAACACTACTGTACACATCACGACAGTTTGATTTACGCACGGGGTATTCCTAGCCGGTGAGTATTATGACATTATGAATATTTGGCTGACAACGGGGGCAGCTATTCCACCTTGCTCGCGGCTAGTCCTAGCATCGAGGCCGACATTGACAACCTGGCAGCCAGCCAGCTCAGCTTGTTCAAAAAGATACTCACACGCGAGCGCCTAGTGGACTCACTGCCCAGCATGCTCGAAGATATCGATGCAGCACTGCACGGGCTTTCGAATAGGGGGAGAGCTGCGCCCATCTTTCCACTCATGTGTCGACTTGTCTACAGGTTAACGCATCGCACCGGAGGTGTCTACGAAATAGCCGAAGACGAAGCGCTGCTAGATTCTACCCTGAAGCAGTTTGCTAGCATTGAGCATTGCTCATCTTTGCAAATCATGTTTCCAGGCTGGCCACTGCCGTCGATGCTGTCAAAATTATGGGCTGGCTTCAACCTGCACCGAGTTATTGTGGGCGCCATGAACGAGCGCCGCAGAAGTGGACGTCGTGAGGGGGACGCATTGCAGTTTCTCATGGATATGGGCGAGCCAGACCTTGAGATTTCCAAGGTGAGTGAATATCTACAATTTCAGGAAGAAACTAATGAGTGTACTACCTTGCCAGTGCATCATTGGTATATTGTTTTCCGGCCTTTTGAACACGGGCGTTACTTCTGCTTGGCTTCTGTGCTATCTTGCCGAGAACCAGGAATGGTATAATAAGGTGCAGGCCGAGGTAGACAACTTCATCGGCAAGCATCGTATGACTGCAGGACAATCTGTGCTCGACGTTTTACAACGTGTACCGTACCGTGAGTGGGACACCCGCCTACCTGCTCTGCATGCATGCTTGCGGGAAACTCTGCGACTCAACCTGTCCGGCCCTGCCCTTCGAAAAAACTTGTCGGATGAAGACGTTCCTATTCCTGGAACCAACCGAGTGGTCCCGAAGAAAGCGTTCGTGGTTAGCGATTGCCCCTGTTAGAACTTCTTTATACGAGAAGACGTGCTGACGATGCAGTTTTATGCAATGGATGACGTCCACCTGGATGAAAGCATTTATCCCGACGCCCTCAAGTGGGACCCAGCTCGCCATATTTCTAGAAGAGACGAAGGCACAAAGAAACCCCACGCATTTGTTGCTTGGGGCTCTGGCCTACACCCGTGCTGTAAGTCGCTGCAGCTTCGCGTTCACAAAGTCATAGCACTAACGCCCTTATAGTAGGTCTCAAGGTAAGACTGCGTTTGTTAGCCAGGCTTGTATTTGTAATAAAATACTCAGTTTGCGACACTCGAGATAACTGCCGCTGTTGTTACAATGTTTGCGCATAATGACTTCAGATTGGCGGAGCTGGATGGGACGCTCAGAAAACGACCTCTACCGAGCTTGAACAGAAATGATCTGAGCGTCAATTCGCCGAATGAGGCCATATACGTCAAATTCAGCCCACGACCTAATACATCGTCCAGGTCATAGGGGTCTAGCATCAAGGATGCCGAGATGTTACTCTATGAGGTGGAGGTAGGTATGTACGACGACTCGCAGCTGGGAAAGTGGCTGATCCAGCGGTTCAATTGAACAACGATTAAATATGTTGCTGGCATCTTGAGTGGTTTGTCTTTTCTGTCTATGGGGTTCACTAACCAGGCACTCATACATACTTTATCCACGTGTGTGGCATTCAACATGCGATGAAGCCTCCGATGGGCAGCTTCATCGTGCCGTATCTTGTGGCGGACAGAGGCGGCGCAAGTTCGCTTAGAAAGAATATAGCGAAGCCTAGTTGTCCGAGATGATGGAAATTTACGCGTTAACCTATTTAAAGAATGTATTCTCAAACGGTCCGGAAAGCGCCAAAACCCCGGCGTGAAGCGATGCCATGATCGTGCCGCAAGACAACACAAAGCAGTTGTCCACCGTGCTCCCCAAGCTTACCATGCACCGACTTTAACAGATCGGTGCTCAGACTGGCAAGGAAGCGGGAAAAGAAAAAGATGATTGAACTCATGAGGAAGTAAAAAATTCAAAAATAAAACATACAGCAGCCGGTGTTCGCTGGTCGTCACCGACCCAACTACTAATCTGCCGGTCAGTAGCTTGACTTCAACGGAGCAAACGGGACGCGGTATTCTCTACTGCCTGTGGCCGTATGTACCAACAAATTGTCGATTTCATCTTATATCCATTATCTTTCAGCTCGGGCAGTGATGACCTCTCATTGGCTCTTCCATTGGGCACCTCTGCATTGTGCAGCATCAATACGACCTGTCAAGCCGCCAACCGGAATCATCCCATACACTTTAACCGAAACGATTTGCTATGTACACGCCCAGACAAGGCCAGTATGTCGAAGACAATGTCTGTTTTCCGCCTCTCCTTTGGCCTGTGCCAAGAAGCCTGGACTTTGCGCGGCGAGCGGAAGGTTTCCCTTTTCTACGGTCGCGAAAATTCCGAGATTGGAGACACTTTCAACAAGAAGATTGCAGGTCCTGGGATTTTCCATCGCAATTGTTCTTTGTGCCGCTGACGGCGGGCAGCCGAGCCAAACTGCAGCCTGCAACGACTGCGGAGATGATGCAACCTTGATCGCCAACCTTGGAGAAGTGAGACGCGCCTTGGGGGCTATCTCGTACTACACATTGGCTACACAAGGTGAATGAATTCATGCAGCTTCATCTATGCTCTGTCAGTTTCCGCGCATATGTCCCACGTGCGAACAATCTGAGACCTTTGGTACTGCCCACGTGCAGCTTGGCTGCACCACCACAATGGACACTAAAAGAATTAGCAAGCTCAACTTCACCCACCTCGACCAGGCAAACCCCGGCTCTCTCCACCCCGAAGTAATTTTCCGGCGTCGCCCTCGAGCCCCCCGACGCTTGGCGCTCGCTACCTCTGTGTGATACGTCGGGCTGACTTCTGCGCGAACGTCTTAAAACCAGCTGGGGCTGCTGCATCCGCGGTCTCTGCGCCTTGCCCGTCGCCAACCGCTCCCACTCGCCTCAGCACTACCGGCCATGAAGGCATCTACCATCCTCGCGGCGCTGAGCGCGACTTCGTGGGCCGTCGCTGATGACGTGCTCTATAGCAAACGCCATCTCTCCAAGCGCTTCATCGACAGCGATGGCAACTACAACATGAGTACGCCAACACTGGACGGTCGCGTCAGAGGCGCAATCGCTGACAGATAGATAGCCTTTATCCACGTCAACGATGTCCACGCACATCTGGACGAGTTTGCCAAGTCAGGCTCCGACTGCACGGACCCGTCCAAGGGCTGCTTCGGCGGCTACGCGCGCATCAAGACCAAGGTCGAGGAGCTCCGCGAGACGTTTCCCGATCACCTGCTCCTCAACGCCGGTGACGAGTTTCAGGGTACCCTGTTCTTCTCGTACTACGGTGGTGAAAAGATTGCCGAGACGGTTAACAATCTCAAGTTTGACGTCATGACCCTCGGCAACCACGAGTGGGACAAGGGCGACGAAGAGCTCGGCAAGTTCCTCAAGAACCTGACCTTTCCCATTGTCTCGTGCAACGTCAAGTCCGAGTATGAAGCTCTCAACAAGACGGTCAAGAACTATCACATTTTCGACGAGCACAAGCTGGCCATCATTGGTGCCACTACCGAGACGACCAAAGGCATCTCCAACGTGGGCAATGGCACCCGCTTTCTCGATGTGACCACCGAGGTCCAAAAGGCAATCTGGGAGATTCGCAACACCACCGACATTCGTCGCATTGTCGCCCTCACCCACATTGGCTACGAAGAGGACCAAAAGCTGGCTCAAAACACCGAGGGGCTTTCGCTCATCGTTGGCGGTCACAGCCACACCCTGATTGGCGACATGCCCAACGCCGCCGGCAAGTACCCTACCATTATCGAGGACCAGTCTGGAAAAGAGGTCTTTATCGTCACCTCGTACCGCTGGGGCGAGTATCTCGGCTCCATCGATCTTACGTTTGACAAGGAAGGCCGCGCTCTTTCCTACCACGGCGCGCCCATCCACATGACCAATACGACCAAGCTCGAAAAGTCGCTCCAAGATGAGATCCAGGCGTGGCGCAAGCCCTTTGAGGAATACGGCAGCGAGGTCATTGGCACGACCAAGAACGAGCTTGACCAGACCACCTGCCAAAAGGGAGACTGCCTCCTCGGCCAAGCCATGGTCGACGCCATGCTCGACTACCGCCGCAACATTTCCAAGAATGCGGGCGACGAGCTGGCCGACTTTGCCTTTATGAACGCTGGCGGTATCCGCGCCACCATTGGCGCCGGCAACATTACCCGCGGCCAGATTCTCACCTCGTTCCCCTTTGGCAACGCCGTCGTCCAGCTCCCGTACTCTGGCCAGGAGCTGCGCAAGATTATCGAGGGCTGGGTCTCGCGTGAGAACCAGTTTAGCAAGAAGAAGACGTCGTCCTGGTTCCAAATCTCCAAGGACATCAAAGTCGAGTACAACCCGGACAATGACGTCGGCAGCAAGCTCATCAGCGTGACGGTCGGCGGCCAGCCGCTCGACGAGAGCCGCAAGGACTACCGCGTCGTCACGCTCGACTTTGTGGCGCGCGGCGGCGACAACCTCCTCGAGCCCACCACGGGCTTTGCGGCGCTCGATGCCGACTCGGACGTGTTTGAGGCCTATGTCAAGGCCAACACGCCGCTGACGAATGCCCTCGAAGAGCGCGTGGTCAAGACGGACAAGAAGACGCCCGGCTCGACGTCTACCCCGGGAGGCGCCAACGCCACGAGCACCAGCAGTCCCGGCAGCGGAAGCTCGAGCCCCGCCGCTACCAAGGGTCCCAACGGCGCGGCTGCAGGGCTCATCCTGCCTGTTGGTCTCGCTTTTGGTGTGGCCGTGGCTGCTGTCGTGGCCATGTAAATGATGCTTTAGGAGTTGAATGATTTGTATGTAGATAGCATTACATCTCCTCTGAGCGTATGGAAATACTTGCATAGATGGACAAAATCAAAATACCTATACATATTTATGAGCCCCGTCTTGTCAGCTTTATCGTGAATAAACCATCACACGGATAAATGGACCACATCGGTAGGTTCCAGGTAGAAAATGTGTCGTCATGATTAAAGTCAACTATAGAATGGTAATCGCTACGTGTCATGAATGTCTGTATAAAATAAAAGCCACAAGCAAATGCATTAGTCTTGCTGCCTCCGCTGCAGTTTACCCGCTTCCGTCGTCTCATCGCGAGCCTTTTTGAGAAACGGCACGAGCGCCGTGCCACCCGTCCCCGTCAGCTCGTCGTCATCCGTCGCCGTCGACGACGAGCTGGCGAGGTTCTGCCGGCCCGTCGCGCCCTGCCACGGCTGCTTGGACGGGATGATGATGTAGCGCGTGACAATGGCAATGTGCTTTTGGCGAAACGCCGTCAGCGCCGCCGTCGCCGCCGTGTACGCGTCGCGGAGCCGCTGCTGCTGCTGCTGCTGCTGCTGCTGCTCGTCCGTCTGCGCTCCCGACGCGACCATGACCAGCTCGCGGATGCTGCCCATGCGCGCCATCTGCACGAGGAAGCGCCGGTGCGGGCCGGGCATGTAGGCGCGGACCTCGTCGTGGAAGCTGGCGTGCGGGCCGTCGCCGTGGCCGCGGTGCTCGACGCCGAGCACCACGTCGAAGAACTGGATCAGCGAGCTCTGGCCGTTGCTGCCGCCGCGCAGCTGGCGCCACTCGCCCCGGCCGCTGCCCTCGTCGTAAAAGACGCCGCGCGGGAGGCCAGCGGCGGCCATGTTCTGGCTGCCGGCGAGAAAGGGGCGGATGCGGTGGTAAAAGGTCATGGGGTCGCAGCGCTCATGCATGCGGTCGAGGAGCCGCGCGACGCCGTCGATGCAGCGGCGCAGGGCCTCGAGCCCCGCGACGACCCCGGCGCGGTCGCGCGCGCGGACGGCGTCGAGGGCCGCCGTCATGGTCTGCAGGATGCCGGCCGCCTGGGCCTCCATGGCGACGCTGATGAGGAGGAACCACGACTCGGACTCGGTGCCGGTAAAGGAGAAGCACAGCCGGAGCGCGTCGAGGTCGGAAAAGTCGTCGCCCGCGCAGGTAAAGTTCCACAGGTTGGCGGCGGCATACGTCAGCACGGGCGGCAGCTCCACGTGGGCAGACACTTGGAGAAATGGGACGGCTATTTGCGGAGGCAGAATCTGTTGAGGAAATGAATTAATTGCTTGGCTTCTCCTGGGGAGAGGGGGGGGGGCGATCAGATCGAGGGGCATCTGAGACCTACCTCTTCCGGCTTGTCACCACCCCACACGTATGCGTGCGTCATAAAGGCCAGCATGGTGTACGCTCTGCGCCATTCTGGCTCGGACACCAGCTTGTCGATGGAGAGGATCGGAAGTTGGCGAATGGCATGGTGAATGGTGCCGTCGTCGATGAGTTGCGCCAAATTCTGTCCCACGGCTTCCCACGGCTGGTAGTATGGGTCCGACAGGGCGTGAACCGGGCTCTTTTCAGGTAGGAACGCGTTTTTGGTGACGGCAAACTTGCTGAGATCCAGACTCGGGCGCGGCGACCCTGGGGCTGGTTGCACAGCGTGTGGTGACATGGCTTGCTTTTGTAAGGGTGTGGTGGCGTCGAGAGGTGTAAGACGGATGTGTTGTGTGGATGCAAAAAGGGCAACAATCGCAGCGGGAGACTCGAGAAACGAAATGGGATGGAGCTAGGAATAGAGTTGTCTATTGTTGAGACTGGGAATGACATGCATTAAAAACGAACAAGAGTCGGGGAAAGACTGAGGGAATGTGGACCATAATGGTTTGATGTTTGATTCGAATATGCTCATGCTCAGCCGGGTGCCGGATCGACCCAAAAGCATGAAGATCCGTCATCCGCTAGTGTATCCGAGGGCCAAGGGGTCAAATTGCGCGACCAGCTTCTGACCGAGGGCCAGTAACGGTCAACTAGCTAGTCGCAGTCACCAATCACGGAATACCACGGGTCAAGCAGGAGAGCGAGCAGCCACTTATCATCTTGGTAAGAAAACGCCTCTTTTAGAATTGAGTAGGGGTGTGCTGCGTTACGCACCCAGGTGTTGCGACTAGCATGCAGTGGTACGCTGCCGGTCATGGCTTGCAGGATAAGCATTTAGTTTCATTTCCCCTGACGGGAGGGCAAATGCTTGATTGCATGGCACATGCCTCTTCCGCTCTTCGCTCGGCTTGCTCGATTGGAAGAGGATGAAAAAATGCAAACAAACAACAGTGACTGGTGATGGGCAACTGGCTGGGCGTGGCGTTGGGCTGCGGGATTTCGGATGGAGCATTTTGCCGAAATTCCGGCATCCGATCAACCCCAATCTTTTCATCACCTCGTCACTCAAATTCTCCCCCACCTTGGTCGGAGGGGTCGTCGACATAAAGTGGTTTGCACAGTCCGTCTGCTTCTTGGTTTCTGCCCTACGACTCTGTAAGCGATGCGACATTGCCTATCCAACTGCCTCAGACCTGCACGCTTATCCTTTGCTACAATATTTACCTCTGTACGCCAAAACGTGCCAATTGGTGCCGCCCTCTGTCCTCACCACCGCTACCTCTCCTCCATCACCGCACGACCCATGGAACTGTCTGCTTACTCTGAGCGCCTCCGTGGCGGCGCCCCGGCCAAGTTCCCGGCCGGCGCCAACTCGCTTGATTTCGCCCAGAAGCTCGACTCTCAAGACGCGCTGAGCCATCTGCGTGATGAATTCATCCTACCGACCAAGACCTCCATCAAAAAGACCGCCCTTGACGGCACCTTGCCTTGTATGTTCATCGGTTGCCTTCGTGGACGGGCGCGCATTGAATTTCCCCTCGCGCACTCGCCCCTCTTACTCTTACTACCCCCCGGTCTCACTGTCAATTCTTGCTGACCACCATTTCTTTCCTTTCCCAACAGCGACCGCCAAGACAAATGGTGCTGCTACCAACGGCACTTCTACCGAGGACCCCGACGTCGGCATCTACTTTGTCGGCAACTCGCTTGGCGCGCAGCCCAAGGCGGTGCGCAGGTACATTGACGCGCAGCTCGAGACCTGGGCGTCCATTGGTGTCAATGGCCACTTCAAGACGCTGGGCAACTCGCCCCTGACGCAGTGGCAGGACATGGCCGAGGACTGCGCCAAGCGGTCCGCCGATCTGGTCGGCGCCTCCCCGAGCGAGATTGTCATCATGAACACCCTCACCGTCAACCTGCACATGATGATGGCCAGCTTCTACAAGCCCGACGCTAAGCGCCACAAGATCATCCTCGAGTGGCGCCCCTTTCCCAGCGACTACTACGCCATCGAGAGCCAGATTGCCTGGCACGGCCTCGACCCGGACAAGAGCATGGTCAAGATTGAGCCCGACGAGAGCTCCTACATGCCCACCGACAAGATCCTGACCACCATTGACGCCCACGCCGAGGAGACGGCGCTGCTGCTGCTCCCCGGCATCCAGTACTACTCGGGCCAGTTGCTCGACATGCCCCGCATCACCGCCCACGCCCGCGCGCGCGGCATCGTCGTCGGCTGGGACCTCGCCCACGCCGCCGGCAACGTCGAGCTCAAGCTGCACGACTGGGATGTCGATTTCGCCTGCTGGTGCACCTACAAATACATCAATGCCGGCCCCGGCGCCATTGGCGGCGCCTTTGTGCACGAGCGCCACGGCGCCGTCGAGTGGACAAATGGCCCCGACGGCCGGCCCACGTACCGCCCGCGCCTCACGGGCTGGTACGGCGGCGACAAGTCGGTGCGCTTCAACATGGACAACAATTTCGTGCCCACGCCCGGCGCCGGCGGCTACCAGGCCTCCAACCCCTCGGCGCTCGAGCTCGCCAACCTCGCGGCCGCCCTCTCCGTCTTCAACAAGACCACCATGCGCGACCTGCGCTCCAAGGCCCTCGTCCTCACCGCCTACGCCGAGCACCTGCTCGACGGCATCCTCGCCGACGCCGACGCCAACGACTCCCCCCTCTTCCGCATCCTGACGCCCCGCGACCCGCTCCAGCGCGGCACTCAGCTGAGCGTCATGCTGCGCGACGGCCTGCTCGACGACGTCAATGCCGCGCTCGAGCTCAACGGCGTGCTCTGCGACAAGCGCAAGCCTGGCGTGATTCGCGTCGCGCCTGTGCCGCTGTATTCGCGCTTTGAGGATGTTTGGAGGTTTATGCAGATTCTGCGCGGCGCCCTCAAGGTATAGATGCGGAGGGCAACAATGCGGTTTACTTCTTTTGGATTTGTTGACATCTTTTACGTACATGACAAAAATAGCATTAGATAGACTCTATATTAATGATGAAAACGAAAATCAAAGATACTATATCATGCAGAGATTCGTGCTATTTGTGTGGCCTGACTTTGGCCTTTGCTCTGCGCCTGAATCGCAAGACTATTTTGCCTATTTAATTGCACTTAAAATCAACGCTAGTCCTCCGTTTTCAACGAAGTTTAATGTATATATTAAAGCAGCGTCCATGCCAGATATATCGATACAGGACCGTTCAACTGTCCCTTTTCAATGGTTTGTGTCGGCTCTCCGGTTGTGGCCCAAGTCCGCGTGCAGGTAGACAAAAACCTTGCCCTTTGAGATCAAAAGTAATGCGCAAGATCAATACCACCACCTGCATCCAATAACGGAAATAAATTCACCGCAGACCCAGCTCCTCCATCGTCCTCGTTGACGCCAAAGGAATTGCTCCAGTAGTCCGCGTCGGGCGTGTGCAGCATAGATTCTGACAGGCCTAGAAACGCCGAGTCAATATCCCCAATGCGAGGCGACGGAGCGGCCGCAACACCTCCATGGTTGCCATCTCGTTCCGTGCGCCGATCGCTGCTGCGGCGCGCTTGCCATGACATTGGCGATGAAGCTGAGTTGCTTCGTAAGAAACCACTCTCTGCTCTGCTCGATACCGGTGTTGGACCGAGAGCTGCTCCCAGTCCTGTTGTCGTCGGTGTTCGAAAGGCGGCTGCCCGATGACCAGACACTTCTCTTGGAGAGTCTGCGTTGCTTCCACTTCCGCTGGCACCACCACCCAGCGACGAGCGGCCATTGTGCGGCATCAGGCCAAACAGCTGGCTCGAGCTCTCCGTCCGCCTCGTGCGTTCCTGCAGCTCCCTCCTCTCCAGGTCCTCCAGGGCCGTCGTGAGGAGCGACTGCGCGATGAGGCTGTACTGCGCCGCATGCCCGTCCGTCTGCGCAAAGTGGTCCAGCGTCTGGATCGACATGCGCGTGTACTTTTCCAGGATCCGGCCGAAGCCGCCCAGCAGTCCCACGCCGAGGACCAGCGACGCGGCAAACAGCCACGACACCAGCATCGGAGCGCGGTGGTGCAGCAGGCCCCGCTGCATCAGGTCCAGCACCGGGTCGACCATTAAGCTGGCCGCGTCGATGCAGGCGTCCGCCAGCTTCGTCTTGCCCGACGACAGCGCCGCCGCGGCACCGTGCGATGGTGTCGCGTCCGCCGACAGCCGCCGATACAGCTCGTACATGAGAAACGGCCGCGACACGAGCATGACGGCGTAGTAGTACGTGGAGAGCACCTGGCACGCGCCGCTGACCTGCGCCTCGTCGTCGGTCGCCGCGACGACGTCCTTGAGCGCCTGCAGCCAGCGGTCCGACCAGCCGCGCAGCTGCAGCGAGATGTCCTCGGTGAGCTGCAGCGAGATCTTGCGCCGCGAGTAAATCTCCACCACAATCGTCTCGGTGATGAGCAGAATCTGCACCGACGCGTTGAGCAGGTCCAGCGCCTCGTGGCCGTCGTCATCGAGCGCGCGGTACGACACGGTGCAGTCAATGTCCGACGTCGCCGGCGGGCGGCCCATGGACGTGCTGAGGAAGAGGTCCACGGCGCGCAGGCTCTTCCACAGGTTGTCGCGCTGGCGGCGCGCCGCCTCGCCGAAGCGCGCATTCACCTCGGTACGGTGCGCGCCGATGGAGTAGGCCGCGCGGGCGGCGATGCCGAAGAAGAGAAACGCGCCGTTGATCTGGCACGAGCACAGCATGTAGACGGTGATGAGCACAAAGGCCTGCACCGTCTCGGCGCTCAGATCGCCGCCCATGTCGACGTACGCGCGGCTCCTGGCGTGCTCAAAGTACGCCTGCGCCTGCGCCTCGTCGTCGGCCAGCCGCCCAATCGCCAGCACCAGGTACTTGATGGTAGAGGCGCCGTCCTGGGGCCGCCGGTGCGGCTGGCCCTCGGCCCAGAGGAGCAGGTCGTCGAGCAGCGTCGCGCGGTCGCGGAAAAGGTCAATCATGCCCGTCGTGGTGGCCAGGTACGCAGCGACGGCGGCGGCGACGTGGCCGGGGTGCACAGCCGGCGCGTCGTTGCTGGGCTCCGAGGCGTGCCGGTGCGCGGGCGCGTTCTCCAGGACAGAGTACCGGCTGGTCTGCGGCGCGAACGCGTGCGGGCTCACGCGGCTGGTCACGACCTGCCGGACGGACTGGAAAAAGGACAGCGGCGCGCAATCGCCAATGAAGATGAGCTTGCCGTGCGCGTCGCGCAGCAGTCGTGCTTCGCGCGGAACGTCTGTGTCGTCCTCGGCCGCCTCGGTAGGCCGTGCCGCTGCGCTGCTGGGCGGCCGTTTGTCAGCCTGGCCGGCCAGCCTCCTCTTGGGTGCTTCCGTCGTCGTTGTTGTCGGGCGCCGGATATGCGGACTCGCCGCCTCGGAATGGCGGTCTTCTTCTCCACGCATCGATTGCTGGCTTTCGGCGCTGGGAGGCGGCCGCTGCTGTACGTCAGGCGTCGGCGACGCTGTACTTGCGATGGTTCCGGGCGGCGTTGTCGTGCCGTGAGCGCCGTGCGTCGCGGCTGCGGCATTCCTTCGGCGCCGCTGTGCCGAATAGTGGCAGCTGTCACCACGCTGCCGCCCTGCACAGTACCCGCAGGGAAGTTTTCCGTCGCATTTTACTTTGCGCGCCTTGCAACCATCGCAGGCGTTGCTGATACGGCTACGAATGTAGCGTGGCGACTCGTCCATGCGTATGAGTCGAGTTCGCTTGTCTTCGGTGTAACAACAGTTGTGTTTTAGCGCCACGCAAATGGCCTCCGAAATGAATGCGGTAAGTTTGGTGACAAAAAAGACGCCGCTTAAGTAAATGAGTGGAAGTAGTAACTCACAACTACTCTTGTTTATTTGTGTCCTTGTTCTTCTTATGTTCCTTGTAATTCCTGAGTCTCTTATTTTGCGTCAACTGCTCTTTTCATTGGCGAGCAGCCATCAGTGTCTTTGCTAGCCACTTGGCAGATTGTGCATGGAGCTTATCCGAACACAGTGCGAACTACGTTCGGCAGCACTAAATCACTGCTTGTGGTCGAGTGGAGTAGAGACTTTTCGTCGCGATATTGTCCAGGTATTACTCTTTCTAGGTACTTCAGGAAGGGGTATTCTAGTAGCTAGGTAGTTTAGATCTCTATTGATCTATCTAATAGATAGTTTTACTATTGGAAGTTCTACTCTTAACAACCGCCTATAATACTGCTCAACGTGCTGCTCTACCTTGCGCCTCCACAATGTGAACGATCTAATTATAGCGGGAGAGCGAACGATGCTTTCAACCATTCCATCCTCGCACTCAAGCTCAAGGGTTAAATGGCTCGTCGGGGAACGCAGGTCTCTTAACACTACTGCCGTCAAGCTTTAAGATGATGCGTGGAGGTGGCGATCTCGGTTATAGTAATGCTGATATGAAGTCCCACGAACGGTCACTCATGGTGTGTGGGCAGACCATGCCTATCAATGCACAGCTTACTGAGTATATGCCTTCTATTCTATTTTAGTTACTAATAGGTAGTGGAAGGTGGTAATTCTACGCTCCCACTTATTATGACTATTTAACGCCTATTAACACTTACGCTCCCAACACTAAGAGCCCGTTGAAGCTAAGGACTGGCTAGAATTGGTATCTTGCGTCGATTAGACCATCCCTTTAATTTTACGTCGAAGTGACCACAACCCACCTATGCACGAATGCCGAGAGGCACGGAGCTTAAACCGGCCTTTAAAGACCTACCCTATACTGTAAGAATCGCTCGACTCTAAGAGGGGGCCTTGCACCGCGACGCCCTCATAGTCGTTGGTTTTTCTACCCCAATATAATATCTACCTACGCGAGTGGGGTCTGTTTCTAACCCTTACTCGTAGTCTCGTGGCTGGTAGTGGGCATAAGGCCTAATGGATGCTGCCCCGGAGCTGACGCTATAGCTGGTGGTTTATTTAGGGTCGGCGTTGAAAGGGGCGCCGTGTAGGAGGTAGTAGACGTAGCCACGTGCACGATCTTCTAGACTGCTATAAATAAATGTGGCTTATCTGGATAATAAAAATGCCACAATGGCTGTGTGGTTATATGGATATCAATTTGGATAGGCCGCTCAGTGCGCGAGGCCGTCGGGGCTCAGGCGCCAGCTGTGAGCGCTCCCCAATGGCGCTGAAATTGCGTGTGCATCGGGGAGCTTCGGAGTGTCTCCCCGATGCAAGACAAGCACCGAATAAGCGGCCGTACACGATGACGCACGACTCCTCACAGCGTCGGTGCCTCGATTACATGTTTCAGAGCTTCCTGTCGCGGGGGCGATAGAGAGTCGTACTGCGTACAAATAGATTTGCCTCGCCCACTTGGCCGCCATCAAGATCCTCTGCGGTCTCATCCCTTTCTAGTAACTCGTCCCTAGGCTCAGAGGCCTGATTCAAAACGATCATATGGATCAGCAATTGCGACAACCCGGTATATTTGGCCAACTTTGCTGGGATGTATACACCATAATCTTGCTGGGCTTTGCAGACCAGCCAGGAATAACTCGCGATGCCGTCCTTGGCACACTCGACAAAAGCGCACTTCGGCTGCTGGAAGCGTACCCCTCCCTTGCTGGCCAAGTGATCAAACAGAACAAGTCGGCTACCAATTCAGGCACCTACAGCATCATCCCTTATCCGCCTCACCAGAAGAAATCACCCGTGCGACGCAAAGACTGCACCAAACTCTGCCCTTCCTACGAGGACATCATCAAAGCTGATGCTCCATTTGCGATGCTTGATGGTGATATTCTCTGCCCAGTCAAGGGCATGGGACACCAGCCCGATGACGGCACCGAGATGCCTGTCCTTATCATACAGGCCAACTTCATCGAAGGAGGGCTCCTTCTCAGCTTCGCTTCAATGCACAACGCCTTGGACATGAACGGACAGGGCACCATCTTGAAAATGTTTGCCGCTGCTGGTCGTGGCGAGGACCTCGACCCGGTCTTGGTGGCGGCCGGTAACAGAAGCGCCGACTCAATTGTGCCTCTTTTGCGACCTGGCGAAGCTCCAGCCAACCACGACAGCATGCTCAGGCCCTCCACCCTAACTCTTCAAGCAACGGAAGAGACTCGCCCAAGACCAGCATTGTGGTGTTATTGGCGTTTCTCGGCCGAACAACTTGAGGATCTGAAAAAGGTTGCGTCGAGTGGACGAAGTTGGGTCTCCACCAACGACGCCCTCACAGCTTTCCTCGTCCAGTGCCTGACAGCAGTGCGCCTCAGGCAAGGACGAGTCGCCGCGGACGAGATTGTCCAGCTGCAGCGCGCCGTTGACTCGCGCTCGGTGCTTCGCCCACCTGTGGAGGATGGGTACCTGGGCCACCTTGTTGCCCTTGCCGACACGACATGGCAATCATCACAGAGGCTTTGCGAAACCTCCCTTGCCAATGTCGCGATTGAGGTTAGAGAATCACTCGAGGCCGTAGACGACCACTTCGTTCGAAGCCTCGCCACACTTATCGATAATACCGGGGACAAGACAACAATTTTCTACGGAGCTGGGAACAAGGCTGGAAGAGACTTCCTGTGCTCCTCGTGGGCGCAGCTTTCTTGGCTTTACAGCACTGATTTTGGACCGGGTCTCGGTGTCCCAGCTACAGTGAGGCGACCGCGCATGGTGCCTGTTCCCGACTTGACGTACATCATGCCCAAGGATCGTAATGGCAGCATTTGTCTTGCAACAAGTCTCTTTCACGAGGATTTTGTCGGACTGGTTGGCGATAGTGTCTGGAGTCAGCGTGCGAAACTTGTCGGCTAAGGCAGGGCATGGCCGGCCAGATGAAAGGAGGCTTTAGGATGCCTTGCATGTGTTCCCACAAGTAACTTTTATGCCAGCTAGAAGTAGGAGAGTTGCCTACAGAGTAATCAGAGTGCTAGATATTCCTGAGTAGTTTTTTTTTTAGAAACGTATTATAAACATCCGATAGCACTCGGCAGCAGCTAAACGAGGAGCTGATAGACACCGCTCACTCTGGTGTCTCACTTTTCCCTCCTTCAAGTCTCTGAATGAAAACTTCTCCTTCTAGCGGTATATATAGTAGAGATCACTTCATCCAAGTATACATGACTAATGTTGTGTAATCTTGTCCAATTGCCGAATCGTGTGCAAGTAAGTGTCTGCAGAGCTTTGACCAGGACACGGCAAGAAAGAAGAAACGCGACAGGCATACCACGAGCGATCAACGCATCGAGTATCTTGTTTTGCCACGGTGCTGATCCTTAATTTCAAAGTCCAACCAAAATATCAGGGGATAGCTGGGTGATGCCTAAAATAGGCGGGTTAGCAGGCAAGGGACGCGCTGCAACTTGCAAGTTGATGGCCTGGTGGCACCAAGACCCTGGTGGCTTGTTGTTGTCCGGGCAACCGCATGCAGGCCAAACAACAAAGACAATGGACGTCACTGCCAACTGACTTGCATGAATGGCATTTATTCTTCAATCAACTTAACACAGCAATTTGTTTATTCCCGACTGTTGCTCTTCAGTGCGCAATAAGGCCTTTGGTTGCTCTTCTGCGCGCCATTTCGATTCTCCTGTTTCATCTGACCTCACCGATGCTTGCACACTCTTGTTTCCTCGTCCAGCAAACACTGAACGCGGCGGCCTGCTGTGCACCACTTTCCTTTCTCCCGCTGTCCATGCGCAATACCGATTCTGTCAGTTTGGTATTTTAAACCTGGACTCCGAATACACTTTACGATATCCATTGCCGACTTTTGAGAGACGGAGAAACGCGCCAAAAGAAACCACAATGGCCGATGCGCAGTCATCTATTACCGTCGCGGGTGAGTTGTTGCCCCCGCCCAACGCTGCCATTATCTTGTTAATAACAGTCGACCAGTTCGCGTTCGGCCATTCACGATCCGAGAAGCAGCACAAATGTACTTCGACCCCCTGCCAGCTGCCCCGACCGCCCGCTAATTAGCTACACAGTCACCGGACCGAAGACAACACGCTCTTTCTCGGCGATGGCTCTCTCGCAGGAGCGCCAGCCCCCAAGCTGCACCAGCGTGGCATTCGAAATGTCATCAAAGTCATGGATGAGCGTTGCCTGTAGGTCGTACTGCTTTCGGATGATGAGCATCTAGCTGACGTGTGGAAAAGCGTGTTTGATCCGCCCGAAGATAGCCCTGTTCACAAATTCTCTCGATCTGTTGTTCCCACCTCGAGAAAGGTCAAAGATCAGATTTTCGCATTTGATCGTGTCTTTGATGAGAATACTACACAGTCCGATGTCTACGAGGGCACAACCAAGAACCTGCTCGACAGTGTCCTAGACGGCTACAATGCCACCGTCTTTGCCTACGGCGCCACGGGTTGCGGAAAGACGCACACAATCACGGGAACACCACAGTCACCAGGTATCATCTTTCTCACGATGCAAGAATTGTTCGAAAAGATTGGAGAACGGAGCCAAGACAAGACGACCGAGGTCAGCCTGAGCTACCTGGAAATCTACAACGAAACTATTCGTGACTTGTTAGTTCCGGGCGGTAGCAAAGCTGGATTGACCTTGCGCGAGGACAGCAACCAGGCAGTCACCGTCGCTGGCTTGACAAGCCACCACCCGAAAGACGTACAGGAAGTGATGGATATCATTGTCCAAGGCAACGAATACCGCACTGTATCACCGACGCAGGCCAACGCCACCTCTTCTCGATCCCATGCAGTTTTGCAAGTCAACATTGCCCAGAAGGACCGAAACGCAGACCTCAACGAGCCTCACACGATGGCGACACTCAGCATTATTGATCTCGCTGGGTCTGAGCGAGCCTCAGTCACCAAGAACCGCGGTGAACGACTGACAGAAGGCGCCAACATCAACAAATCGCTTCTCGCCTTGGGCAGCTGTATCAACGCACTTTGCGACCGTCGGCAGCGTGCGCATGTTCCGTACCGCAACAGCAAGCTCACGCGACTGTTGAAGTTCTCTTTGGGCGGCAACTGCAAAACTGTCATGATTGTTTGCGTTTCTCCTTCTAGTGCCCATTTTGACGAGACACAAAACACCCTCCGCTACGCAAACCGAGCCAAGAACATCCAGACCAAGGTTACCCGAAACGTCTTCAATGTGAACCGTCATGTCAAGGACTTTTTGGTCAAAATTGATGAACAGATGGCACTCATCACCGAGCTCAAGGCTCAACAAAAAGACGCCGAAAAGATCTTCTTTACGAAGTTTCGCAAGCAGTACGACAAGAGAGATTCTGTCGCCAGAGAAGGAGTGCAGCGTCTGCGTACAGCCTACGATAACGCCGCTGCTGATAGACATGAGCGCATTCAAAACATGAAGCGACTGAAAGGCTTCGAAAGAAGAATTTCTCTCTTGACTGGCTGGGTTGCAGCTTTCGATGCAGTGTGCGAGCAAAGGGCCGACATTGGTCCAATGCCGGACAATCTAGCTGCGGTCCGCAAAACTGCCCAGGGCATCCTGATTGAGCTGGAGCATAGCCGTCAGCACATTCACCAAAAGCTGGAGCACTCGACCTGGGAACGCCACATCGATACTGCATTAGCTCATAGCATTCAGCAACTGCAGACCACAGAAGGCTCCGATACGGGAGAGGTTAATGACCTCAACCGTGAAGCCGAGCTGATCAAGGCAAACTTTAGCCGTGAAGCGTATCGCGAGGTACTGGAGCAAGAAAAGGTTGGCGACGCGCCAATGCTGCAGATGCTATTGAGTGCCCAATTCGAAATTCTGACATCGCTTTCTGACATCCTGGCTATGGACGAGCGAAGTGCGGTGGCGCATGCCAAGGGCGTCTTTGCCAAACTACTGCAGACTGGCTTCAATTCGGCGTCGCAGATTGTCAAACCCGATGGCTCTGTTCCCATAAGAGAGTCTAGTTCCTTTTTGCGAAAGAGTTCGCCCAAGAAGAACTCTCTCTTCGGGCAAGCCAAGGCTTTTGAGGCCCCAGTCCCCGAGCCCCAGATGGCCGTCTCCAGCCCTCTGAAGTCTTCACCGAAAAGGCGTAAGGTGCTTACTTCGGCTAAGAAGGCTGTCACGTTTACTCCCGTGAAGAAGAGTAAGAAGGGTGGTGTGAGATGGCGAGACGATGAGACAGAGGCGGGCACCCTTGCAGACTTTGAAAAGACGCCTAAGAATCTCAAGAACAGTTCGCCCGAGAGGCTATTGGAGCCTGCCGACCTCACCGAGCAGCCTGCAGACGATGCTACAGTCTTGAGCCACGACCAGTCTACAGAGGATGAGTCAACCTTGATTATCCCCGATGCGATGAGCCTAGGCGCTGCGAAGCCCAGTCGCTTCCAAGCAGGATTCCTGAGCAAGTCGTCTCGACCTTCGCTGCTCCCAGCTGGATCGCCATTACCCCAGCCGCCCACGCTCAGCCTAAGCCTCTCACCAGGCTCTCCAGAGATGGAGGGGGCATCCCCTCTCCGAACACTCGACGTCGCCAAGAGAGGCAACAAATCTCCGCCGCCATTGTCACAGGGAACGGGAAAAAGTCCCCAACGCTCTTTGCAGACAATCATGGATGAGAACTGTCCACCATCGGCTAGTGCTTCCGGGTCGGATTCGGATTCCAGTCTGCTTGACCCGCGTAAGCTCCGCAATGCTATGCACTCGGCCAAGAAGGAGCTGCCTCGTAGAGTGAGCGCCCTTGCCCCTGCTACTGCCTCTGGCGCGAGGCGCGTATCCTCGGTTGGGGCTACGATGGGCGATCGCACAGGGACTCGTCCTAGCATGCCAAGCTCCCTGGCCAGCTCGACGAATGGCATTTCACGACACCGTCGAGGAAGCTTGGAGCGGAAGCGGAATCCACCCATGTCGTGTTCACCGTCAGAATGGAAGGAGCGCAGTCTTACTGCGTCACAGGCTAGACGAATGAACCTTGGTGGCAGTGTTCGCGCCGACAACACGGGCTCCAGCCCAAGAGATCAGATGGCCAACCAGACTCGCCGCGTCACTATCAGTGTCGGGGCGCCTGCTTCGGTTCAGCGACGACAAGAAAGCAAGGGAAATGCAACCCTTCGCTGAAGTACATATTATGACCTGGCGTTTTGATTTATATATTTCGTTGCAGCCGACAGGTTCGATTCAAGAACATGCATCATACATTTGCTGCCGGCGTTTGGAAATCCAATGTGAGACGGAGGGGGCTGAAATGACGATTTCTGCTTTTCCATTGTATAATTTGTATAAACGAGACTGATGCAAGAATTTTGAGAGTATTATAAATGAGCATGATTAGATTGATCGCTTTGGGCAAAAAAGGCGCTACGAATATGTTGTAGAAAATCAGGCAACATCGCACGGCCATATGACGATGCTCGGAAGAGGCGTCCTTGAAGCCGTGTCGCCCGAAAAACCTTGATATCCAGTCTCTGGAGAGAAGAGCCCGGTTCCTTGCTGTTGCGCAGGGTGAACAGTGTGCAAGTTTGTAGTAGCGCGTTATTCTGTGGGTTACAGCTCCTGACGTTTAGTGTCTTGTCCATGAGCTCGGCAACCGACACTCCCACTGACGGTTGTGCGATGCGGAGCGAATCGAGCAGCTGCGAGAGTTCTCGCACAAGGTCCAGCGATGCTGTAGTGTCAGCTCTTATGATGAGAAAACCTGCAGGGACGCTGGAGGGTGAGACTGGGACCAATCTGCGGCGGGCTGTGCGGCTGCCATTATGCCATTATTTACGAGATGTTGCAGATGCTTTGGACCGAGATGGATCACGAGCTCGAAAAAGATGATGCGGAAAGGGCTGACACGGATCTTTGATCAATTCGATCGAGTCAGATTTAGCGGTGGGCGCGTGCGCGGAAGGAAAAAAACGGCCAGCGCTCGAGCGGTGGAGCTCGGCCAAAGAGCTCTAACGATGGTAAGAAAAAATTGGAAAATTCTTAATGGGCGTTCAAGGGGACTGGCTCGTGGAGGCTGAAATTACAAGCAACGTGCGTTGAAGCAAAGGATGAAGAATTGCGCTGCGCGTCTGACGTGTCTAACTACTGACAGTGCTTACGTGCGCGTGTTGGACCCAAGCTGCCGCCTTGGGCGCATTCTGTCTTGTTGGCTGTCAGGAATAACTCGGTACAGCGGTACTCGGCCCCCTAGGCCCATCTATGGCTGGGCTGGAACCCTCGTGGCTGGTGTCTCTCAACAGCCACCATCCTTGATCAACAGTTTTCTCATCATACTAGGGTCAGCCTCGTAAGGGCCAGCAAAAGAGTGAATTACGGATATTTGGCAGGTCATGGATACTTGGCAAAAGTTTCAGGGTCAGTGGCGGTGTGTCCTCCATCTTCTCCCTTCCATTACCATCAACTTTCAAGTGGCTGGAGGCGGAGGCCCGGGTCAATCCTTTGCGTCCCCTGGCGTGCCTGGGGCAGTCCATTGCAGCGTGGCTTATAGCAGCCGCTAGTCAGGCCAGAACCTCGCCAGGCCAGAACCTCGCCAGGCCAGGGGAGCGCAAAGCTTGATGCCATTCTGCTGGCGATCCAGTATTTTTTTTTTTCAATGCACCACGCGTACGATGGCTGGATATCCAAGCCACCAAGTAAATCCAACTACCTACTGTGTACATAGTTGGCCAATTGGCAAGGCGGGTGACGTGTGGAGAAGAGTCTTGCAAGAAAAGCCAGGCCAGATTTCAGGTACCGATAGCAAGCAATCTGTGGCAACTGGTACCTGGGCTGGGGCTCCATGGGCCACAATGGACCCGGCCTCTCTCCCAGCTGCCAGCTGCCGGCTCCGTACCTAAATTTGACTCGGTCCTCCTCTCCTTCTCTCCTCGCAATCCCCCAGACGCTTCTACCTCTGCTTGCCTCACCCATCGTCAATAACCGCAGCCATGGCGTCCAAAACTCCTCATCTCGAGGAGAATATCAACTACATCAAGACACCGAAGCAGACTCCTTCGTCTTTCGAGGCCCAGGACTGTGGTGTTCCCGTCACTGATGTGAGCTCATTTACCCACGCCGCCTTTTGCCCCCTCTACCCGTCCCGCCCGAGCAGCTCTGCCTGCCGTCGCCGCACAGATTGCGCACAAGATTCGCCCTTACCCTCTTGCAGACAGCCCAATTGAATAGACCCAATTCGTTGCCTCCGGATCAGCGCTTCCGCTAACACATCCTCCAACTCTAGTTCCCCACGATTCACAACGCCCCGCTGCCCGCTGAAGGTCCTGGAAACGACAGCTTCTCCAACCTTGTCCTCGGTGGTCTGCTCATTGGTGTTCCCTGGTTCCTCGCTCGTCTCATCGGCGGTGGCATCAAGACCAAGATCTTCTTCGGCCTCATCACTCTCCTCCCCGTCCTCATCGCCTATTGGGCCTTCAAGTCTGCCTTTAGCCCTCGCATCAACGAGCAAGCCAAGCTCCCCGGCCGACCCGTCGAGTCCTACATTACCTTTAAAAATGCTGCCGACAAGGCCAAGTGGAGGGGTCGCTCCAAGGTTCCCATTCAGACCTTTGCCGAGATGTACGTCGACGGCAAGGTTGATGCCAACGGCGACATCCTCGATGTTCTCGAGTACCGCCACGACTGGTCCAACTTTAGCTTCACCCTCGATCTCTTCAAGTTCATCTTTGGCACTTTTGCTTCCGATGTGCTCTTTCACACCAAGGACCAGGACATGGAGCAGATTCGTCCCAACTACGACAACGGCAACGATCACTACGCCTGGTTCCTCGGCCCCCGCATGATCTACACCTCTGGTGTCATCTCGGACCCTACTCGTGAGGAAACTCTCGAGGAGCTCCAGGACAATAAGCTGGCCGTCGTCTGCGAGAAGCTCGAGCTCAAAGAAGGTGACACTATGCTCGACATTGGCTCCGGCTGGGGCACGCTCGCCAAATTCGCCAGTGTCAACTACGGCGCCAAGGTCACCGGCATCACTATTGCTGAGAACGGTGCTGCTTGGGGCAACGATGTTTTGCGCAAGGCTGGTATCCCCGAGGAGCAGTCGCGCATTCTCTGCATGGACTACCGCGACGCTCCCAAGGTCAAGTACAACAAGATCTCTCAGATTGAGATGGGTGAGCACGTTGGCATTCGCAAGCTTACTACTTTCTTTCGCCAATGCTACGATATGCTCGAGGATGATGGTCTCATGTACGTTCAGCTTTCCGGCCTTCGCCAGGCTTGGCAGTACGAGGACTTTATCTGGGGTCTTTACCTAAACAAGTACATTTTCCGAGGTGCCGACGCTTCTACTCCTCTCTGGAACTATATTCGATCCCTGGAGATGGCCGGCTTCGAGGTTAAGAGGTACGTCGTCCCGATAAATACCGCAGTATTGCACTAGAACGCTAACTGTTCACAGCGTCGACACTGTCGGTGTTCACTATTCTGCTACTCTTTGGAGATGGTACCGCAACTGGGTCGGCAACGGCTCTGAGATTACTGCCAAATATGGCCAACGCTGGTACAGAGTATGTTGCTTCCTCCTACGTATACTGACTGGGCCGCCACTAACTACTCGCAGATCTGGGAGCTCTTCCTCGCCTGGTCCGTCATTGCCTCTCGACAGGGCTCCGCCACTTGCTTCCAGATGGTGGTTGTCAAGAACCTCAACGCCACCCACCGTGCCAACGGTATTGGCTCACAGTTTGGTCTCTCTGGTGCCCTTGCCAAGAGCAAGGCTGCTGCCAAGAATGTTCTGCTCAAGTAATGATATCGCTCTGAAAGAAGATGTCACTGGGCAAAGAGGCTCGCACTCGAATCCGTTGCGCGCATCCAAGTCTCAAAATGGGGAGCAAGCGTAGCGGAAGTTTGTGTCTTGTACACATCGCACTGGCCACTGCGAAGCAATGAGCAAGATAACTTTGGGGCTGTTTGATAATGAGAGTTGTGAAACAGCATGAAAAAAGAATGGAGAATCATGACGACGAGCTTGGCCTCTTGTGGTACAAAAACTGGCGAAAAGTAATGAATGATGCGGAGAATTTTGGTCCACGGCGCTTTTTAATTTAGAATGCTCGGATGATTAGAGCCTGTTTGATTTTGTTGCGAAATGGGCCGCGGGCAACACTGTCTAGTTTATGGGATATAAAGCCGGGCTTTGCGTCGTTGAGAGATATGAAGGATATTTAGCGTAATATGCTTGTTCATATAAGTCATCCATCGCTCTGACTGTTATGCTAGCCTTTGTCACCATGTATCGGACGTGTTAGTGGACATGCTCATGCAATTGTTCTTTATGTTTTATAGTACATGAGACTCTAGCTCATAGAAAAACGAAAGAGTCCGTTATATCTCGAAATTTGAAAACTCCGTGACCCAATACACCCATTCCCATTCTCGTTGTTGGATAGTGCCGACTTGCTTCTTTGACTATTCCCGACGTAGTTGCTCCGCCATGGGTGCTCGCTCTTTTCCTCCTCCACGCAAACAGCTCACGCAGCAATGGCAGGCTGGTAGGCGTACCGCGGCAGCTGCGACATTCTCTCCTCGGGGCTGATCTCTGCGTCGTCGTACACCAGCCTCGACTTTTTGCCGTCGCGTTCCTTTTTGTTCTTGTCCGGCTCGCCGAGGGCCGCCGCCGACCGGATCAGCTGATCAATGTCGTCGCCACCAGGAGCAGCATGACGCTGCGGCAGTGCATCAGTCTATGAAGAAGAATCCGGTGTCAGTACAGAGGATGAAAGGAGGACTAGAAAGGAGGGGGGTTGAGCTATACGTATTGACTGGCGGTAGTATCCACCACCGGAGGCAGCGTGCCGGCCTTTTTGTGCGCGCGCCATTCGGCCAGCCGCCGGAGCAGCTCCTCGGCCGTCTCGAGGCGAATCTTTTTGCGGGCACCGCCGCTGCCGAGCGACTGGCCCGGCAGCGGGTTGCCGGTCGCGAGGCGGCGGTTCTCCTGGGCCTGGTAAAAGTTTTGGATGATGCGCGTGCGGTGCTGCTCGAGAATGTCCTGCGGCACGCCCTCCATGCCAAAGATTTCGACGTCGAGCCCCTGGCGGTTGGGCAGCGCGTTTTCGACCTGGTTGACGGTTTCCTTGTGCACCTGATTCATGTGGACGGAGAGACCTGCACTCGCCCCCCGTCAGATTAGCTTCTTTGTTTCCTTGGCATGATGACTGGGACGGAACAGGACAGCGACGAACCTCCGGCTGTGTTTAATCGGCGACCGCATCGCTCGCACTTGAAATGCTTGGCTTTTTGGTGGGAGATGAGGAGTTTCAGATCTTCAAAGTCTCGCTCGCCTAGGTAGTGTTGAGCCAGCGTCAGTCAGCAAAGGGAGTTCTGTAGAGCGACGTGCGCAAGGAATCGCAAGCGTCGAGGTCGGAGCATCATACAGTAGTAGCACCAGGGCCGACCGAGCAGCTCCTCGACATCGACGTGGCCGCGTCTCTTCTTGCCCATTGTTGCGTCTTTGTATCTAAAAGCCGTTGTACGGACTTGATAAAGGCGAGATTTGATCGCAAAGAGGTCGTCCCGAAGCTTTATTTGGGTTTTGGGCGACGAGGGCTGCGACGTTTGCCTGCGCGCTCGCGATGGATAAATTGGGCTGGGGAGCTTGCGGCGGAAGAATCTCGGCTGAACCGCCAGGCAGCACAAGACAGCACAACACAATAAACATTCCATCGCAATTTTATGAAGCAAGAACTTAATACTTAATTAAATTATACCTTAATTAAAAACAGATCGGTTTGCAATCTTCTCAAATACTAATGTTTTTAAACATGTGGCCGTTGTATTTCGCTCCTCTCAATATTGAGCTCTGGACTAACCAGCCCAGCTTCAATCTCTCGCCTTGACCTTGACCTTGAACCCGACCGGCCGGTAGTTGAACCAGCCGTCCCTCTCCAGCACATAGGCCTTGTCCGCGGCCTCAAAGTCCATCCTCTGCAGCATCATGGCCAGGACCAGGACGCTCCAGTGCCACGCGTACGCCTTGCCGATGCACTCGCGCTTGCCGTTGCCGAACCACTTCTTGGCGCCCGCCGGCAACCGCGCAAAGTCGTCGCCCAGCATGCGCTCGGGCCGGAACGCGAGGGGCTCCTCGAACACGGCCGGGTCGCGGTTTACGCCCGCCATGACGATGATCATGGCCTGGTCGTGCGCGATCTGGTACTTGCCGCCCGCGAGCAGCACGGGCGCCTTGTCGGCCGACGGGATGGGCTCAATGTTGAAGCCTGGCGCCGCAAAGGACAGCCGCAACGACTCGTGGATGATGGCGCCGACGTATTCCAGCTGCGCGACGTGCGCGTGCTCGATGGGGCCGCCGCCGCCGCCGCCGCCCGTGACGGCGGCGATTTCCTCGCGCGCCTTGCGGACGGCCTCGGGGCTGCGCAGGAGACAGTAGAGCGCAAAGGTCAGCAGGCACGGCGCCGTGCTGCTCCCGATGGGCATGGTGACGACCTCGTCGACGACCTGCGACTCGGTCAGCCCCTGGCCCGTCTCGGGGTCCCTGCCGGTGAGCAGCGCGGCGAGCAGGTCCTGGCGGTCGGTCGGGTTGTCCCGGCGGTGCTGCACCACGTCGGCGGCCCACGCGCGCATCACGCGGATGGCGTTTTTAAACTTGCGCCCGTACAGCAGCGAGTTGACCACGGCCGGGCGCGTCGGCCGTATCACCGCCTCGGCGGTCGCGTCCTCCATGGCCTGCAGCATCGGGGGCGCCGAGCCCGTCAGCGCGCCGAGCCGTCGGCCGTAGAGCGTCTGCGCCGTCGTCTCGAGGTTGAGCCGGGCGAGCTGGTCGAGCGGCACCACCGTCGTGCGCCACCCGTCGAGCATCTCCTCCGCCAGCGCGCGCATCTCGCCGTGCCACTGCGCCAGCGCGCCGGGCGCGAGGTGCGGCGCGATGATGCGGTGCGCGATGCCCCAGCTGGCCTCGCCCTCGTAGGCCGTGAAGAGGGAGTCGTGCACGGCAGCCCGGATCTCGACGACCGGCCCGCCGACGTACTTGCGAAAGCGCTTCTCGTCGCAAATCTCGTCGGCCAGCGCCGCGCCCGCGACAAAGACAATCGTCTGCCCAAAGACTTTGATTTGGAAAATCTCGCCGTGCGTCTCGGCGAGCGTCTTGAGCGACGTCCATGTGTTGCTGGACTTTACAGCCAAGAGGTTGCCCAGGAGCGGGATGCCTTTGGGCTGCGGGATCGGCTGCGCCATGCTGTCGTTGATTTCGCTTTTGAACAGACTTGGGAACCTATGCAATCTGCAACGTAGAAAAGGTGAACTTTGTAGACGTTGACCACGACGTTCCCTGAGAAATATTGCTCCTGGGGCGCAATGTGCCGCTCCATATAACGGTAGACCTGCATCGTCGTACTATGGTGCATTGCCGGCTCTACATGCAGAACCTGAGACAAACCTCGCTCGCCAGTACCACTTTTGTAGCACTGTCTCTTTCATTTTTTTCCCTTCCCCCCTTGTCCTCTGCGCGTATATACCGAGATGCGGGAAAACCCCCCCTCCCATTATTCTCCTCCATTGGCATCCGCAAAGCTGCGGCTGCTGAGGGTCTGCGTGCATTAGTGCGCGCGGCAACAACTTTGGGAGACAACAAGAATGCATCTCGGACGGCCCCTCCCGGGGGCACCACTTGCAACGATCGGCCTGGGATGCTGGCCAATTGGCCCGGCGCGGGTGCCACGTAGTGTGACGCCACGCAGCTGGAGCTCAGCTGAACTGCATGGGTTCAGATTTGCATTATCAAACGACGTTCGTTTTATTGGCTGCGGGGCAGCTGCAGACATGATGCCAGCATGTCTCTTTCTTAAGTATTTGGTCATGGCCTGCAAGGTGTGCAGGACGAGGGCCATCGCCCATGTTTGCGACTTTGGATCTGCTCATGTCCTTTCGGCACCGCACTTTGGGTCGCTTCAAGGGAAGCTCACAAGAGGTAAACCGTTGACAGCTTTAGTGAGATATCTTAAAGTCAATCGCTGACGTAATATTTATCGTGTCTGTACTTGTAAGTAGTGGTATCTAGTTGAATAAGTTACACCCAATCTTCCGAAATCAAATACGCTTTTTAAAACTCCGAATGGCGAGTCCAAAACCAAGAAATTCGCCCGCTGTGGTCGCTCGTTTGCGCCATTTATCCCATGCATAGCCCATCGCTACCGTCATTCGCGCCTCGTACAAAGTGCTAGCACTCAGGGTGCGACTGATTGTCGTCAGGTAGCGGCAGGACATCCTCAAAATCTTGCTCGAGACTCTATCCCGACGCTGCCGAGTGGTTGTTGTCAAACATCATAATCGGCCACGTTTGCCCCGGCTGAGCCGCCTGGTGCATGTCACCGCCTTGCTGCCCCATGGAGTGGCCCTGGCTGATGATGAAGGACGAGTCCATCCGCTGGTCGCCTTGGTGGTGCATCGCGCCGCCACCCAGTGTAAGCAAAGCATTTGCGCTGTATCTATCATTCGTGTCTGCAATGGCGGCCGTCCAATCTTGCCAGATGTTTCCGCGGCCACTCCACATGTACATGGCGTCGTTATTGGGCGGCATAGGCTGAGTCGCCTGAGAAGCAAATGCAATCAGAGGGTTTTCGGATACCGACGAGTCCGCCATCGGTGCTACATTTGCTGCTGAATTGTTGTACAGCATCGATGCATCAGCCTGGTAGCCAGCGGAGGTCATGTTTTGCGGTTGAGCGGTAGTGTATGCCATGGGTTGATAATTCTGTTGCGCTGACATTGGTTGCTCAGCATAATAGCCTTCGTTTGGCGCATCTGCGTCCGTGGCGCTCACAAGCTCCCCAGCTGGTGCTTGAGTGACGACTGGCGCTTGAGCCACTGCCGGCGGTGGAACTTGATGGGCAACTTTTGGAGTAGCGTTGGGGTCCTCTTCCATCTGTGGTTGGTTTGGCTTCCGTGATTGCTTCCGTGGAAGAGAATCCGAACGACGACGCCCCTTAGGCTGAGACTTGGGCAACGGCTTGCCTTTGCCAGAAACTGCTTTCCCCGGCGTTTGCCCGGTGTCATTTTCTTTGTGGCCCATATCATTCCGGATCCAGCTGAGTGTTCGCTCCATAATTCGCCGAATTTCACCTGCAATGTTCGTTTTGGCACCTTGTAAAGAATATTAGCTACACTCCAAAACAACAGATAAAAAATACCTACCAAGAATCGCGCCGATGTCTTCCAAAATTGACATCCAGCTAGCCATATCTTTTTGCAATGCATCGAACTCATCTTCTGTAGTCTTGAAGCGCTTTTCCCATTGCGCTACCAAGATGGCAAAGATGCATGCAGAAGCAAATGAGACTGTGTACCAAGTCGTATCCAAGCATTTGAGTTGCTGAATCTTTTGCGCAACCTGCAGGAATTCTCGGCCAGTCTCTGCACAAATTCGGGTATTGTCTGCCATGATTTGTTTGTCTGTCGTCATGGCCACACCGGGATGGCGCAGCGATAGACGAACTTCCAGCACATACGTGCGCATGAACAAAGGCGCCAGCATTTGTATATCCACAGCAGCATCTTGGGAGAGCTTGAGCGATTCGGGCAGGTCAGATTCCCATTGCTGAAGCTGCTCCTCGAGCGCTTCCACAATGGAGACGTAGTTGTCAGGGTCTCCTCGAACGCTGTGAATATTGGAAAAGACTTCCATGAAAATGGGTGTAATCTTGAAACCAGCGATGGCAGCTTCGAAGGGACAAGGAAGAGTGCGTGATGTATCGATTCCTTCCTCAGAGAGCAGTTCATCTGCTATCGGCTCTGGAAACTCGGCGTCAATCTCCTCAACGACAATGGGAACAGGATATCCTCGTCGGCCAGTTATGGAGACGACGGTCATCAGAATGCTCCACCACAGTCTTTTGCGCATTTCGTTGGTGAGGTTGGTCTTCTCGCCCTCTTGCCGGAGATTTCGATGCAGGTTAAAGTCTATCGCGCGCTGCAGCACCGCATGCGCAACGATGGATCCGCATCCTAGCTTCGGAAACTGCCGAACGTGAGATGCAATCAGGGCCAAAGCCTGCACAGCCTCCAGATCTCTCGACAATAGCAGACTATGCCATTTGGAGACTGCAAAGTGAAAGTGCTTGTTGGAAAGGTCATTGAGATGGTAGCGCTGATTTGCTTGCTGCCAGTTACGCACGCCATACTGAAACAGGATCGTCGCAAACACCATGTGGACCTGCGCAATCTGCGCGGCGGTTGGTTGAAAGTCTGGCTCGTCATATACCCGTGCAAGCAGTGCCATGAATGTAGGTTGGTGCAGAACAGGAATAAATGCGCCCATTGTCATAAAGTACCATTCCGCGTACGTGAAAGCTTCTTGTCGTGGCGGAAGCTCGACCTGGACGGGAGGATTGACACCTGCAGTGGTTTGAAGGAAAGCATGCGCAGATTTGTTGTATAAAGGCGTTGTGTCGGTGGGATCTTCGGGCTCATCAACGTCTGGAATCGGGAATGAGCTTGTGTCAATCGTAGTGCCGAGAAAGGTGAGTTTAGTGCCGCGCATCGAGTTGAGTGGCGCAACGATGCGACCCGCAACTGTTCCTTTGGAGTCTGAACGGCTTGCGAGTTTGCTGCGCGGGAATCGCGGAGAGTATGCCGGCTTTTTCGCATAGTTCTTTACCCAAAGAGATCCCACCTGCGCCCATTCAGACGTTGGAGGCTCTTTGGGCGCCGGCTCTGAGGTTTCGGCGTCGGCGTCAGAATCCGTCTTTTCTTCTGACCAGGGCCGGACTTGTACTCCATTCTCCAGCAGGAGCTTCTCAAGCTGCCGAATGTGGGAAACCATGCCACTTTTGTCTCGTTCGAGCTCTTGCAAGTAGCCGCGGCGTTCAGTGCGGCCAGAGACTCTGTCGGTAACGTAGCAGTCGAGATTGAGGGTTGTACACTGAGAGCAGCCTTCGGGAAGAGCATCGCATCGAATCTTTCGGACCTATAAAGTCAACGGTTAGCGCATGAAACGAGATGGTGGCACAGGATGCAGCGCAAGCTACACTAGCCCGCAGTGTCGACGTACTTTGCATCTGTCACAGGCTTGACCGGTGCGTGTATAAGACTGCAGGCGGTTCTTGATGACGGACGAAAAATCCTCTGTCGCTCGTTCCACACGAGCGACCTTTGGTCTGCCACCGCTCTGGCTGCCCGCTGCAGACTGTGCGGGGCTGTCGTCGCCGCTGCTTTCCCCGCGCTCGACTGGCCGTTTCCCCGCTGCGTGGCCGGACATGCTACGCTTCTGCGTTCTGTATCGGGCGCAGGAGCTTGGCGAGATGCCGCTGCCAGCAGAGGCGGGAGAGGTCAGCGCGGAGCTCAGAGAGCTCCTCGCGCTGAAGCAGGGCCCGAGGCTAAAGTGCGACGAGGCTGCGCTGGCGGCCGAGGAGGCAATGGAGTCTGGGGAGGACAGGAGCGCCGCGGCGCTGACGTCGAGGGTGAGACCAGGCGGCGGATAAGATCGCAGCTCAGGCTGGTAACAGGAGGAGGCGGTGGTGGCGGTGGTGGGATTGGTGTCGATCGAATGGCTGGGATTCGCAAAGGGATTCAGGTTGGGCGGCCAGACGAGCTGTTGGGCAAGCGAGGAATCGAATGCGAGCGACGGCCTCTTGAAGACGTTGGAGACAGCAACGCTGTGGCAGCCGTTTGGCTGAATCGTTGACGCTGCGAAGCCTGAACCGCCTAGGTCCACGCCGGAGCGAGGGTCGAGAGCGACTTCCAAATCTAAATCCATGGCGACGGCGCCTTTGTGGGCACTTTGCGGGGGTGGCCTTTGGGGGGGGGTCCTTGGGGAACCGCAACACGAGGCAGCACCTGGAAATGGCGCTGTAAATGGGCAGATGACCCGCTGGAACGACCGAAAATCGCCTAGAAGCCGTCTTTAAGACCGCCTGGAACTTGCGCTAGAGGCTCAAGAATCGGTCTAGCTCGAGCGTGGTGGACCGCTGTATCTCTGGGGGGGAGGGGCCGCAGTAGACAGGTGACGGTAGACGAGGAAGCCCCAATGAAGGTTATTTATTAGCTGCTGGAGCCAATAGGCATCACCGGGTCGGCTTGGCTTCAAAGAGTACAAGGTTTTTCTCTGCGACAGGTTGCGGTTAGCTTCGATTCAGAACGTCAGTCCTGGTGCTCATCGCGGGGGCACTGCGAGGGCCAACAACAGACACATGGCAAGCAGTCTGATATGGCCGTGCCCGTCATGATCTGCTGCGCCTTGAAACAGCTTGACGAATGCTTGTTTCCGAGTCCCAGGAACCAGCCGATCGTTCCCACAGGGCTGTGTGGGCAAGACTCACCTGAATGCGAGGAAATGGGTCAGACGTGGAGCCAAGGCTTGATATTTCGCACAGTCAACCGTGTGATGCTTGTCGTTGTCGATGTTGCGAATCAACTTCTCAATCATTCAGTCTTGGGCTCGCTTATATACCCATCTGATTTTGACTGTGTTGGATGCCTCATGTCATCATTGTCCGGCCATGCCATGCAACGCGGGGAGCGCGACGGTCCTTATCGGCCTCTATCGCAGCTTGGACGTTGATGTGATCTCTTGACGTTACTACCCTGGCGCGTACTCCGCCGGATGCTATTATTGACCAGGCCAGCGCCTCCCATGTGTTCAAGGTTACCAGATCAGGTACCCAAGGTTATCCAGGTCGATAACCGCGATGGATCGACCGGTGTCCCCTGTGGCGTTGTCGACACTGGCGCCATCCATCAGAAGGCTGAAAACGAGGGTTTCCGTCGACGGACCCTCCGCAGTATAGACATATCTGATATTTACTCTGACTTCTATTCTTGGTCGGAGATGATATCTCTCAGCGTTCATGCGAACGAGTGCCAGTGCTACCAGTACTGTCAGTGAGGCTCGGCTCGACACTCTCGCGGCGCGTTTGCAATAGACAAGCTAAATATACCTGCCTGGTATTGGAAAGTTGAATCCTCTCTTTTAGCAAGAATCTGTCCGTATTGCTGTTTGATATTGTATCTGCACATTCTGTTCATCTGTTCCTGAGTTCAGCCCTGCTCGCACGTGGTGGCTCCCAGCCAGCCAGCGCGGCATGACCGCTAGGCCAACAATCTCTGACGAAGATGGCGTGTTTAAGCGTCCAATAAAGCTATCTTTAGAGTTCTGAGCCTGTCGAAGCCATCTGCAAGCCGGCGGCGGACTTTACCTAGCTGCTGTCTAAGTGGGCGCCATCTCAGCAGGTACTTGTATTCGTTGCCCAGATACTGCCAAAGATAAGCACACTGACCCCGGAGCGCATCAACTCGTCACGGCTATTTCCGTAGTGTCAAATCGGGGATCTCTTGTATATCACGATGTTGAAGGGTTTTGCAATGGCCATGGCTCAGAGGCTCCCAATCATCTTATCTCGCCATGTCCGAGATTAACAAATCTCGTGTTTTTTTTTTCGCCGTGCACTCGCTATCAAGGTGCTTCTTACTGTCAGCTAGAGCGAATTGCCACATCACATTTCTATAGGCACTGCGCCGATTGGCTCGAGCGGCATCCTCTGGTGGTGTTGACTGCCTAGTACATGATCTAAGTGTCATTGATCAAGATGACCAGCAATTCGATAAAGGAATAAGTCAATAGACTGGGGGGAGATTTTTCAAATCACGTTTCCCACAACTGACATAACTTCCTCAGCTATGCTTTGCATATGTCATCTGTTTGTTCAAAAAAAAATTAAGTCGTCCAAGTCCTCACAAAGGTCTGAACTTGCGCGATCCACGATGAGCAAAAGAAGCTTCATCCATCTACTTACCAGAAGTCACAAAGCTCCATCAGCAATGCCACTACCACAAGCGAGAGGAATAAAAAAGTAGAAAAAAATTGCCTCTTTTCATTATTTTTGCTATGATTCAGCCAAGATTTACTAGAATTTCTAGAGACCAGGCTTGCTTCACCCAAGAGAAATCACTTCTGTCTACTATGTGCACCTGGTCATGTCCCTGACCCCCACTGTAGAGCAGAGCCCCGCGCGGCAACTGTACTGGCAGCTCAGCAGGAAATTTTGCCCCTCATCACCGTATCGATAGCATGACTTCATAGCCTCACAAAGTCACATTTCTGCCCAGTCCACGCGCGCAGTTGGATAAACCAGCTGCACAGAGAGAACTTGCGTTACTAGCCAAAATCTACATCATGGATCTTGAAGCCGTGAAGCTCGAGCATCTGCCCGACACCTACAGCGTTCATATTGCCCTCTTCCGCGACTTAGAAAACGCCGCATTCCTGCATGAGCAGCTTTTGGCGCGCAACACGGACTTTGAATACGCTTTTATTGATGCTTCCGTTGTATGACTGCCTCCGAAACCCTTCACTGGGTTTTTGCATTGTTGCTTTGATTAATTTTACTAACCTTCTTCGCTTTTCTTCTGAGGTCAGGTCGTCTCCAGATTGCAGCTCCTCTCTGCCATCTTCAAAGCCGCCAACGCGACCGTTAATGGCGCATTGCAAACCCCAAACGTCCACTCCGAAACGGTCGCATCCCTAAGTACATCTAAGAATGTAAGAAATGTGTACTTTATTGGCTCGTTTATTACGACTGCTGACGAGAAGAAGATTGCGGATGCCTATCGCCGCTTTGGCATCTCTCCCACTACCAAAGACCTTCTCGTCGCCAAAATCACATTCCCTTCGGAAGCGCAGCCACAGCCAGCCACCACTGAATCAATAGCCAAGCATCTCTGTGAAAATGTCAAGGCCAGCTGCCTGCCAGTCACGGATAAAAATATCGCGGCCTGCACGGACATGACCAAGATCCGCAAATACTACAAGCTCAACGGCATCAACTGGCTAGAGGCTCTGGACAATACACAAGCCAAGACGCAGCAAATAGAAAGCCTGGTTCTCGGGTCCATGGCATTAAGAGGGGTATAGGACTAGGTCTTCACAGGCATTCGTGGCAGCGGCATAAGTAATTATTATTTCTTTCTTCATTCATCATCTATATCCGTGGATATATGGGAGCTAATTTCTATCTATTTTCCGTTCCAGATAGCCAAACTCCAAAAAAAACATTGTGAAAACAAAAAAGAACAACGCTATGATATGCGACACTAGACATTAATGCGCCAAGTATATGCAAAAAACAAAGAGAAGTCATCAACAGCACCCATCTGGTATCATTTAAGCAAAACCGACAGCAGTCTTGCAGCGGCGAACGAGTTCGGCCCACATGGCATCACGGCCGCTGCGGGTGCGACCAACAGCGTCCTTGTTCTCGTTTGCACGACGCAAAAGGTACTTCATGCACTCGCCAGTGGTTCCCCAGACGAGGTACTTGAAAACGGGGAGGTCAGAAGCCTTGTTGGCGTGGCCGGCCTCGACAAGCTCACAGCTGACCTCATCAGCCATGCCCTGAAGCTGAGCAAAAGCAATCCCCGACTTGGCACCGCCGGCATCGCAGATGGCACGGGCACGGCGGACAGACTCGGCGTTGTGGGTAGCAAGGACAACGTGGGCGTTGGGGAATTCTCCCTTGCCCTCGACCATGGGACCCCAGTGACGGGTGAGGACGCCGGCAGCGATACCGTTGTAGCAGTCATCGGTGCCCTGCTGAGTCTCCCAGAAGCAGTGACGGGGATCGGAGTTGAGGTAAGCACCACGGACCAACTTGACACCGAGGCTGAAGCCACCCTCGTGGGCCTCGGCCAGGTGGCGAGCGATGACGGCGGGAGTCTTCTTCTTGTATGCCTGGTACGTGCCGTAGACGGTGGCAGTCTCGGGAGAAGTGTTGTACTTGCGGGCAAAAGTCATGGTCCAGTTGTCAATGCCATCCTGAAGAGCATCCTGCTCAGCGTCGAACAGCAGACGGACACCGCGCTGGTGGGCGAGGGCACAGATGGCGTCGATGGACTTGTACAGGTAGGGGGAAGGCTCGTTGTTCTGCGAAAGCTGGTAGAGGGCAAGACGGCCAGCACCGGTGAACTTGAGGGCAACATAATCACCAGGCTCGGCGAGGGCGACAGTCTCGAGGGTGCCATGAGCCCAAGGCTCAATCTCGTTGGCAATGTCGGCAGCAGTCTCCTTTCCTTGGTCCTCGGCGGCAACGGCCTTGGCCTGGTCCTGAGTCAGGACAACTTCCTTGGCGTATCCGAGGATAACACCGCTGAACCCAATGTTCTTGAGGCGGGAAATAGTGGCCTGAACTTCGGCGGGGCTCTCGCCAGCACAGAACTGGGCGTAAAAGGTTTTTTTGAGGAAGAAGCGAAGAAGAGGGTTCTTGTCGGGGTTGAGGATGGGGTTGTGGGTGTTGGCGAGGATAGACATGATGCGGAGCGAAGGAGGGAGAAGGATGGGAGACGAAGAGACGACGGTGGTGAGCAGAGAGCGGACAATCATAGCCAGTGGCAGAACCGACAGAGGCGCGCTCTTGGGCTCGGAGCTGGGTGGTTGAGTGGTAGGGTCGACGGTGGGCAGCTCAGCAAGAGTATTGGTGCGGCGGTCCGAGGAGCTGATGGCCATGCGCTCGGAGTTGTGGATGGAACGGCGCTGGATAGCAGCCGAGAAGCGACTCTTTTCATTGAAGCCGACGGATGACGGCGCCGAAACTCCAATGGAAGAGACGATGGCAGGAAGGGCCCGGTGCACGGGCAGGCGAACAAGCCCTCGTGCAGGGGCGGATTGCATTGTACTCTGTGTTATTTGGTTTGGGAGTTTGAAAAGTGTGAGTTTGAGTTGGTTATGGGACTCAAGCGAACACCTGTTTTTTTTTTTGCGTGGGTTGATTGTTGTGTTGAAGTTTTTGGTGTCGGAAGGGTTTTCCGAGGGCGAGTTGCCGGGTGTCTCGAGAAAGTGTTTTGTTGTTGGTGATGAAAACGTGTCAGTGGCGAATCGAGCGTGAGATGAGATCTTAGCTCAGGCACAAGGCAAACTTTTGGGAAATAAAGTATTGATGAAGAGGAAAAAAGGAGGAGGGCCGGGAACAGTGGTGGGAGGGGAGGACGATTTGTTTCTTATATTATTTGGTTGTGGTGTACGACTCACGATAGGGTCTCCCCGGGGGGGGGCGTGTGGGTTTCTTGGCTGCGAGGCAGGCGCCGACTAAGAGCGAGCGCGAAGCGGACGTGCGACCCGGAGAAGACGGACCTTGTCTCCATTATCGGCCCAGCGAAAACCGACATTGTGACCGCGGACATTGGATTTAAGTCTTTCGCCGGAATTACCATGACCAATTCTACCCAGTTTTACAGTGCAGTTATACGCACACACACACGCAGTCGCTGCTGGCAGACAACAGGCCACTCGGGCTTTTTTTCTTCATATGTTCTTGTTGGCTCACGCGCCACCCGTGTGTTTGCCTTCTGTCATGTACGCCCGACCACGGCGTACCAGTACAGAAACAAGGTTGGCAAGCAGGCCCTGGCAACTCCGCAAGATGACTCAAATAGTCAATCTTGGTTTTTGGAAACTCTAGCCAGGATTCAAGGCCAGTACTGCGTTCCCTCCCCAGGATTCCGACGACGCCGTGGGCAGTACGTGGCCTAGCTCCGGCGTCCCGGGGGAGAGTAGTATGTGTCAGAAGAATGGCCCTTGTCTTTTCGGTTCCCTATCAGTAAAATCCTCGACCGGAGGACCAGATAAAAAAGGATGAGGGACAAGGGGGGTGTGAGATTGATTGCGTTCCGGGGGGAGTGGCGTGTGGAGCTGACTGAGGAACTAGAAGTCGCCTGGAACGCCTGGGCATGCATCACGCGGAACGTTTTTTTTTTATCTTCCTTTGGCGGCTATGCGCCCGAGTTGTGGTTAGTAATTAGTGTTTTCCCCCACGGACTTTACTTGCAGTCCGTCACACCACCACTGCCACCATCCATGAGAGGGCAGAGTAATTATCTTGGCTGTTCATTGCCTATGTAACGATGGACGCTTTTCCTCCTCTGAAATGTGAATCCCTTGACGAGGGTGTGTTGGAAAAGTTGCATGACGAAACAATAACGTGAAAGGTTGCGGGAAGCTTATTATTGGCCATCCCGCGTGTAACCGTCGCAATGGGTCTCCGAGCCTCTCGGCTGCCGCCTGCACTTGATAAAAGCATTACTTGTGGGTGCTGGAACACCTCCGATACGGCATCTTTGGGGCCCACGGCATGTCGCGAGGCGTGTGGGCTTTGGATCCGGGTGGCTGGCGGTCTCGCCTCCCATCAGACCAGGAGCACCACCAGCGCCGCCCAGTCCGAGGATTTTCTTGGCAGGGAAAGCGTTTTGACCTTGCTGGCATGCCCATAGCCATGGTCTCGAGAGCATCGTTTGCTGTTCCGTAATCTCCAAAACCGCCACGCGATGCTTATCAATGGGGCCCTCCGGGCTCCGGGACGGGAAGCAATCTTGCTAAAACCCAACGATTGGTGGTGGCAAGCCTCGACAAGCATCATTGTCGTCACTCTGGTATCAAAGAGTGTCATTCTATTGGTGCTTTTGGCCTTGATAACGGCAGATGGAGATGGGGCTTGTCCATCTTGCATCTCATGTCTCATTTCCCCAAACCCATGAGAAAAGCCCAGCCATGCAACCACCGGCGCACGTCGTGCCATCGTTGCACCACGCCCCCCCCTCCCCCTTCTCTCTCTTTCACACAAAATGGTTAGCTTTCTTTTCCCCCTTGCACTGCACGGGTTGGTTGCACGGGTTGCTTCAGGCAAAATCACTGTCTCACAGCACGGGGGTGCTTTGGCCCAGCGGCACCGCAGCTCTGTTGCCTCCAAGGCCACAGAGTATTTACGGGGTAAAATTAAGAAAAAGGTTAAGCTCAGTCGAAGCCGAGTAACGCAGAGTTCAGATAACGGTTTCACCTTGTTTTTGGCTCCCTTTCACAAGTGCCTTTCCTCTTCGCCACCTAGTTAAGCAGCCACTCAAAACTGACCTGTTTTTTTTTCGGCAGCGCTACCACAGCTTTTGTTATGGCATTCGTAATTACAAGGCGCAATGGCGGCGTCCACTAGTAAAAAACAGCCTCCAGACGAAATTATCGTGAACCACATCCCACAGGCAGCACACGTTCTGAGAAAACTTACGTGGCGGGGGGCCCCCGTTTTCCGCCTTGTCAGATCATTCGCGTTACCTAAAGGCTCGTAACAAGCAACAGCCATAAGAACCTTGCCCGCGACGTGGGACAGTAATTTAAGACAAAAGCGGCAGCTCGCAATTCCGGTGGTATTGGTTACAGTTCCGCCAGGCCGAGGCATGCGTTCTACATCAATCTTGGCTGAGCACATCTTGGCTCATGGCGACCGGGAAAAAGATGGTAAAAAAACAGCGGTATCAGTTGCGAGTTTTATGCATGGGAAGCAGTGATTTATGATACAGTATAATGTACACCAAAGGTAAATAATTGCTGTTAAAAAAAAAGTGAGGTCGCTTCAGTTGCTAGCGATGTTGCCGAGGGCAGGTCTTTTGCCCGTCGCGCCCGTGGAGAAAAGGTGGTACGAGAGACGGGGGGGTGTCATCCCTGCGAAAAACAAACTATCGTGAAATCCGGGCTTGGAGTTTAGGTCTTTTGCCTTTGCTTTCCGACGTCCTGGGCCAGGTGACCTCCAGGCGGGGGCCGCTAGTCGCCGAAGCATGCAGCAGCTGCCAGAAAGCATCTGCTTTGGGAACTTGGGGGACTTTGTGTACGCCGATGTAGGCGATGAGGATCTCTGGCCCTTGCAGACCCCTGGTGGGCCCTCAGCTGAGCTAGTCCCAGTCCTTCCGGTGGTTGGCTCTGGTTGGCTGCATGCCTGCCGGAGCGCCGTCGGGGCCCCTCCTCGGAAGCCCCCTCTGCACCTGGTCGGAGGCCTTGTCCGACAGCACCACCAAAGCCCACACTCTTACGTGGAGGTCCAGTGTCGGATGGCCTCGACGTATCCAACCGGTCGCCCACGGGCTAGCGCAGACGCATCTTGCACACCCCCGTACATGATCCCAAACAACAGCCCGTAACGTGCGGTGCGCGCTGCTGCTGACAGCGAAAAACGATCTAATGCCAGACAAAGCAAGTGTTAGCCAATCTCTTTATTCAATGTGTCCTCGCTTGCTCCTGTCCACGGCAAATCGCCCATTTTTGCTTTGTCACAGCAGATATGCAGCCCCCGCACCACGGAAAGGCAGATGCTTGTTTCCACCCCAGGTTTTGTTCGCCATGTCATTCGTGACACATGACAAGATAAGATTTTATGGGCAGCAGGGGGAGAGGGGCAGTGTAATGGCTGAAAAGGGTACGAGATGTGCAGAAAAAAGGGGAAACTTGTGCTGCCAATCACGGCCACCACGCCCAGCAAAAAAAAAAGGATTTGCTTACGTGTTAATGAAAACATGCCTGCCACGGACACTGTCGCCACTATCGTCGACAGCATGTCGCTGCATCCGCGCATGCGATCAACCGTCGTCTCCAGGCTGAGGGCCGCAAAGCTCCAAAATCCCGTCTTGGCTCCCATCCGAAATCCCTCGCGGATGCCGCCTTGCATCGCATGGTAATTTTTCGTCTTGTGGTAAAAGTACCAGCCCGTCCTCGTGTCTGGCATTTTGTGCGCGTGCTCCGCCCGAAATCGTAGTTGGGCCATTTGGCCTCCCTGAAATCCCCCCAGCATGAATCCAATCATGGTCGACGCTAGCGATCCGAGCAGCAGTCGTGTTGGTGCGAGCATAGATAGGCGCATTGCGTCCGACGACGCAGGCAGCAGCCCTGGCGGTGTTGGCGGTGGCGTTACCCTCGACTTCTGCCCTGGCTGCCCATCTCGGGACAGCAATGCAAAGGCATCATTTTTGGGTGATGTATCGGCTGCCATTGCTTCCATTTGCTCTTTCCTGCTTCTCACGGATCAATTGCCTTTTGATCTACTGTCTCCCCCTTTTCCGGACCCGTGAGTAGCCTTGGCTTCCTCCACACCTGCGAGCTGCTGCTGCAGAGCGGTACCGGAGACGTGTCTCAAACGCCCTCGCTTCCTTCACTCAGAATCCCGGATGAGAGCTGCTTGGCTGGAAACCCGTCCAGGGAGTGTCGGACACGTCAGCGAGCTTATCTCTAGGCGAGGTCCGCGTATCACAAGAATCACCCCTGATTGAACCAGGGATCCGCCGCTGCACGACTTTGAGCGCGTCTCGTAAATTCTGCTGTAGTCGGAGTCAATTGCTGTGTTACTTTATTTCGTTGTCCTCGGTGCCTGTGAAAACGTTCTGGACTGGCAGAGCTTTGCACGGCATGGAATTCTGCGCGGAAGCACGTGATTTCGTGTCACCAATTAACGCGGGCTAAAGGCTCCTCACAGCATAGACGCATCTGAGTGGCGTGAGCGCACGAAATCAGCCTTGGAAAGTTGCCATTTGTCTCTTCTGAGCCCAGCAATCATTTCTTTATCGCCATCCCAATTTCGTCTGGCACAACATGGTACGCAAGGTCCCGGCTTTTGGCAATGCGTGCACCCCTCCCCTAGCTCCCGCTGACACAGCAGGCATGAAAAGACTGAGATTGACGACTCGCACCTCTCAGTGCGCTTCAGACATGGGGTGCACACAGTGTACCTCTTTGTCGAGGCTCAGGCTCCATTTTCAGACATTAGCAGGGAGCTCGCGGTTCTTTTACACGATCGCTATCCTGGGGGGCTCACTACCAGTATCGAGCCACCCACCACTACGGACGTCCCCTCAGAGCCCAGATTTGTCTACGGCATTCTGAATAAGCATGACGATCCTTCTCAAGGCTGGAAACGTCTGAATGTAGGACCTGAGGAGGCTTTCACGCCGACAAGATGCGGCCTGAAGCACAACAGTGTCGTAGCTTTCACACTGCTAGACGAGAGCGACGAGCCGGATGACGTCGTCTTTCAGGTGGAATGGCCGGTTGAGGACGACGGAATGTACGAACAGGAGCTAATATAGTCTCATCTGGGGACAATGTGATGAAAATATACATTAGCTACGAATTTACGAGTTTCCTGGTGGTAATCTCCCGTGCCGCGGAGCAACCTCCGATGACGGCTTGGGAGTGGCGTGTCTGACGTTTTTCCGAGTCTGGTCAGTTGGTCAGTTGGTCAGCTGGCAGCACAGCCATCCGCACTGGTCAACTTGCCACAACAGCGTCATATCCCAAAAACCCTGTATTGGCGGATGCTTGCTCCGATTGTTATTTCTTCTGGGGCGAACTTTCAATCATGCGATGGCTCTTGCATTCTGAGTCCTGTTGGCGGAAGATGCTGCTCCTGCTGTGAGGGGCGCCATTTTTGCATCACATCATAGTGCACTCTGTAGCTTGATGGCTTCGGCATTCTCTGTGTCTTTGGAACTCGCTTATCCTGGTTTCTCTGTTTGATCCGTAATTTGTGTAAATACGCTTGTCTGTCGCTTTCGCCATCGGCGAGGATATATCTGAAGTTCGATTTCCACAACCCACAGCACGTCAGCTTGCGGTGTTCAACAGCAACAGCAAAATAATATATCGACTGACTCGAATTACACTGATAAATAAACATCGGGTGGATTGCAGTTCAAATCGCATGCTCACAATTGACACAATGACGTTTCAAGCGTAAACCAGTCGCCAAGTGAATGCAAACTCCAGTACAGGGTAAGCTGGGTTCCCGATTTGGAACTCGGCACGTCAGCGCGTCACACGACAAGGCCCAACCAAGGACAGTCGGCCCCAGTCTTTCTACGACGACAGAGACACTCCATCTGGGCAGCAAGTTTGGAAAAGAGGACTTTTATAAAGTGCCATTGTAGCTTCAAGAGGAATATTGAAAATGAATCGCAGTTCTCCACGCACTGCGACGCCTCGTGGCTAAACCGAGGTCGCGTTTCATGACTAAGCTGGAATTTGGCAATCGATAGCAGCGATGCCCTCACATGCAAACCCCTTTCTATGCCTACAGCTATTCCCCGACCAACTTCCTACCTTCCTTTACAAACGGCCATTTTCTTCTTTAACCAGGACAGCTGTGCTGACCATATTTGTGCCCACTCCTACATGCAGCCGGCTACATGTTGGTCGCGTCGAGGTTGCGCAATGGCCTGGGTCTCCTGGTGCCTTTGACGCTGGCTTGTTCGATTTACCTATACCTCTATCCCTTCTTCGGACAATGCGCGTTCCCGTTGCCGTCGCGAAACGCCACCGAAGCGTTTGAAGACACAAAGAAGCTACATCGGCCTTTTGCTGACGAGCAGTCGTTGGCCAACATACCCAAGAAGCAAGCTCCTTTTCGTTTACTGGCTCTCGGCGACCCGCAGCTCGAGGGCGACACCTCTATTCCCCTCGCTTACGCGGGCTTCATGCCGCATATTCCTATGCTATTCAGACAGCTGACCTTTCAAACGTGGCACCAATCTCTCAAGGAGCGCATCCGATGGTCCATGCACGATCTCGTCGACATCTTCTTTGACGACATTCCCAACATTTTCGAGTCCGTGCGCAAGCTTTTTGACCTTTTCGGCAACGACTTTTACCTTGCCCACATTTATAGGACCTTGCACTGGTGGACGCAACCAACGCATGTCAGCGTTCTCGGTGACCTGCTCGGGAGTCAGTGGATTGAAGATGACGAGTTTGAGAGACGGGGCAACCGCTTCTGGAACAGGACTTTCAAGGGCGGGGAGCGCGTCCCGGACGATGTAGCCATGTTCCCGGCCCAAGAATATAACCTCACCGGGTTCCTCAATGGATCGCCGGAAGAAGATATCTGGAAGAAACGCATCATCAACGTCGCAGGTAATCACGACATTGGTTATGCCGGAGACTTGACCGAGGAGCGTCTCGAGAGATTTGAGCGCATCTTTGGCAAAGCTAATTACGAACTGCGATTCGAGCTTCCCGTTACCGATCTCGAGTACAATGCGACCATCATCAACGAAGAAACGAATCCAGATTCGAAGCGATTGGCGCCCGAGCTCCGAATCATCGTCCTCAATGATATGAACCTGGACACGCCCGCGAAATCCGTGCCATTGCAGGACGAGACTTATAAATTTATCAACAACGTCATTGGAACGTCAGCTGCTGTCGATTTCCAGGGCCATTTTACTCTCATTCTCACACACATTCCCATGTACAAGCCCGCCGGCATATGTGTTGATGCTCCATTCTTTGACTTCCACAGCCAAGCTGATGGCGGCGGTTTGAAAGAGCAATACTTACTGAGCGGTGATGCCAGTAAAGGCTTGCTGGAAGGCATATTCGGTGTCAGCGGAGACACGAATGCCGCTGCCAACGGTTTGGGACGTAAAGGTATGGTCATGAATGGTCATGACCACGAAGGCTGTGACACGTATCATTTCATGAATCAGACAAACGGGACAAACTCGTTTGAAAGATCTTGGGAAACAGTCTTGTGGAGGGATGCCAAAATGATGAACTACATGTCCCGTCCTGGCCTGCCGGGACGGCGAGAAATCACCGTGCGCAGCATGATGGGTGACTTTGGTGGTAATGCCGGTCTCTTGAGCATGTGGTTCAACTTTGACACTTGGGAGTGGGAGCATGAATATATCGACTGCCCGCTAGGCTCGCAACATTTCTGGTGGCTCACTCACTTCCTAATCTTTGGAACTGCTGCATGTGCCATTTCCTACATTGCGACCATCATTTTGGGCGCAGCTGGTGTAGATGTTGATTGCTATTATGCAGCTGCTGAGAAGTGGGCACGGAAACAGATCATCGCCTTGTGGTTAGAGGCGAAGGTCAAGATACAGCGCAAACCGACAAACGATGACAAGACACGAGAGAAGAGCACACCCAAATCGGGCTAATGAAGAAGTGGATAGAAAAGTTACACATAACTTGGCATATAGAATAATTGGAAACTGCATTCTGGTTGCTTAGCGAGCATTCGGCGAATTGCTCATAACCGACGACCTGCCCTTTACCAACAATCCAGAATGTGCATATGCATGCGACCATTGGCTAGATGAACTGTTTTCGAAGCCTGATAGGCAAACACTTGCGTCGCAATGGTCTCCGGCGCAAACTCCCTGCGGTTGTGTGGTGTGCCGCAGACGCGTCATTCCACGGCCAAGCATACAATTGTTGCTATAAAGCAAGATTTACGTCGCTGTGTCATGAGATCAATTAGTGTAAGTTTGCGCAAAGGTGACAATAACTCCAGGTAATGAGTACAGACAACAGCCTACTGCAATTGTCCTAGAACGGAATCAGTCCTGTCACATCATTGCCGAAGCAGCTGGGCAAGTTGCTGGACAGAACTCCGGCAATGCACTTTGGAAGCCGGTGCAGAAGCGATGGGAAGCTCAAGCTCAGAATTCTTCATCTACGAAGCCAAAGTATAGGTATATTGGTGGGCTGGGCAAGTTACTCCATCGGTCGAGAGTAGTGCAACCTGAAAGATTGTTTCGACCGCTCCCCGGTCAAGTGCCACATGCTCGGTAGCGTAGCCATGCTTGCCGTGAGGCACGTTTGTTTTTGCTTGCAGTGGGGAAGCTTTATTGCGGCTGGCACCAGATCTCGTTAAAGATAGGACTGTAATGGCCGGATTAGCAGCGAAGTATCTTGGTCGGCTCATGTCCAATCCTCTGCCAGCGATTGTGAGGAAGGCGTCATGCAGCCGACGCGAGACACTGCAGGTGCTGACCATACGCACGTGTTGCTCAAGTACAGGAGGTTTCGAGAATAATAAGTCTAGACCCTTCTTCCATTTTGCATATAAAACTCAGCACCGTCCCGAGACTGTTGTCCTAAAGCATACAGCACAGCGTCTGGCTTTCGCGAGTAAACACCTCACTGCTTTTCCTATCCCATCAACACATTTCCTATTTACCTTTAAAATGTATCGATACCCTCTCAATCTGCTGGCACAAGTGCTGCTATATTCTCATGGCGCCATGGCTGCGGAACTGGCCCAACTCGCCATCGAATGGTGTCTCGATCACCCAGATGCACAGGCCGGGTAGGTTTATCACCGCGACAGCCCTAGAAAGAGGAAATTTAACACGAGGCTTTCAACTTGTTAGATATGCACAGTGCATCAGCAAAGTTATTTGCCAGCCAGTAGGTCAGGCAAGCGGAACCGATCCCGACTCTGTGGCATGTGTGTCATATGGCGACTGTGATTGCTCTCGAATCAAAGACAAAGACAGTGAAGAGTACTAGACCCATTGCTGCGGGCTCAGGCGAGATACATAGTGCTGACCATGAGCTTAGGTATTTCCAATGCATTGCAAACTCGAAATGTGCTGCGTGTACTTCGCCGAACATCACGCCTGCACCCTCGACGTCTTCATTTTATGAACTTGAGACACTAGCCCCAGGCACCTACACGCTTACATATGATGGGACTACTAAGACTGCTGTTGTACCTCCTCCTACTGCCACGGTGACGGATTTTATCACAATCACGGCGACTTCAAATTTCACCGTGACTGTCACGGAGAGCCCAACAGCTAGAACGACTCTTGGACAGACTCCTACACACAAGGCGACAACATCGGCTCTTACCACACAGACCACTGCAAACACGACTGCAAATACGGCCCCTACCTCAGCAGCTCCTCCAATGTGCCCGTCGTACTGCGATTGTGAGCCCAAGTACGGAGATCCTGACGCGTGAGTTGATGCCAGTTCTCCATGTGGTATACTATTGCTTACATCTCCAATGTAGGTATCAGAGCTGTCTTAAACAGCCCGAGTGTGCTGGTTGTGGAATCCCATTCCCTCCATTGCCTGACCCGATTCCGCAGCCCACTGCAACCGACTGCCAGAACTCGACCGCCGAGTCAACCCCAAAGCCAACCCCGTCATGCGCTGCTTGGTGTGACTGTTCAAAGATCGCCGATAAAAGCAGCAATGCGTATGTACCCTGACAGTAATTTGATATTCTCGCTGACCAGCTTTACAGCTACTTTCAATGCATCACGGATATCAACTGTGAGCGCTGTCTCATTGGGGGAAGACGATTTGGCAGGCGAAAGCATTACAATTAGATGGAATTGAGCCTCTCTAGAAGCTGATGTCACGAATGCGGACGCATGACCTATATAGCGGCCTTAACAATCATTTGTTATTACACCCGTAGTATACAATGACATCTGCACGTCGTACATTGATGTATTCTTTTCACCCCGTGTTCACCCGACCGCCGATATGTCGGCGGAAGGTGCCCAGCCAGGAAACCAAAAAAATGCTGAATCTATATAAAGGACATGTATTGCCCTGCCCATGCAAACCCCGGCGATACTAGGACACTGCTGCTGTCACTTCACAGCCAGCTTTCTCCTTTTTCTTCTGGTTGGTGTGCTGTGTGGTTTGTGGTACTGATACAATTACAAAAAAAGCGGCGAGGTAGATTTCGCCTGGTAATGGCAGCCATAGTGGCGGAAATGGCGAATCTTGTCGTTGGAACTGATTCCATCATGCGATCGCACAGTACAACCCATTCCCCTGTCTGTGCTGCCACGGACTGCTGGTCAAGGTTGACGGGACAGATTCGCTTCGTCTTCTTCTCCTTTATTTCTTGGCGTCGGCGCCTTCAGCAGGCTTGGAGACGCCAAATATACCGCCAAAGGAGCCCATCATGTTGCTCATGGCCTCCTGCTGCATCTTTTCCATCATTTCCTTTTCCTCCTGGAGCCACTTTTCGCCGTTTTCGCGAATATTCTGCGCCATGAACTCGTAGTTGCGCTGACCGCGCTCGCGCGCAATGTCCTGGAGCATCTTGCCCTGGGCAAAGGCCTCGCTGGCGCTCTGCTCGCCCTCGGCCTGCATCATGCTCATGTTGCCCGGCTTGAGGCCGAGGATGCTGCCGAGGCCGCCGATGGCGGAGACTTTGGGCTTGCGCTCGGCCTTGTGGCGCTTCTCAAACTCGCGGCGCATGAGGGCCTCGCGGCGGGCAAACTCTTCGGGAATGTCCTTGCCCTCAAAGGACTTGATGACGCGGCGGACGTCTTCGTACTCCATGGTGTGGATGTACTCGAGGAAGGGGATCAGGTTGACGAGGCCGCGGTCGGACGAGTTGCCCTTCCAGGGAGGTATGATGATGGCGTTTTCGGGCTGCTTGCGCACAAGCTTGGCGTCTGTGTCAATCATGATGACCTTGGACAGGTCACGGTTCAGGTAGGAGAGGTCCTTGACAATCTCGCCGTCTTCAAACTTGGTGGCCTCGCGGTAGAGCCGCCACATGACAATGTGGTGGGGGTCGAGCTTCTGCAGCACATTTTCGGCCATGACGCTCGAGGCTGTGGTGAAGAGGACTAGCTCGTAGTACTGGGAGAGGTAGAGGAGGAAGTAGTCGAGGCCGGGGCGCTTGGCGACTCGCCAGCCATACTCGCGAGACCATTCGCTGTGGACGAGGAGCTCGTCCAAGCTCAGGCACAGCGTGTACGGGCGCGCAAAGTATGGCTGAGGGTCAGGGAGCAGCTTGTCGAACGCGGGCTCCTGGTAGTATGTGACGGACTCGGTCGTGCGGGCCTTGACTCTATTCCACCACAGACCAACGCCCCAGCCATTGGGTGCATCGGGATGGCGGTCGATATCGATCGAGTCTTCCCAGTTGCGGCCCATGTAGACCAAGGTAGCCGTGCTTCCGAGGGCGGCCAGAGCTAGCGCGAATCTTGTGTATTTCCGGCGGTTGAGCTGGTGCGTGGACTCGTACGAGTCGTATGGGTCACGCCTCTCGCGGGAAGCCGAGTTTTCTTCTTGTTCGATGGTTTGTAGATACGACGAGGGTTTCTGGCCAGCCTTCTCGGCCATTTCCTGCGCAAAGGTGGAGGGAATGCCTTGCGTCAGATCGGGAAGCTTGTGGAAGGGTATTTGCTCGGGCTCCTTGGCGGCTTCGGCAGCTTCGGCAGAAGCGTCATTGGGCTGCTGCTGCGACGACGAAGCTTCGGTCGGCTTGTGCGCTTCCTCGCCTGCGGCAGGACCGTTGTTTGCGCCAGGGGCAGCGGCATCCTTGGCTTGCGAGGCAGCCTTGTCATCGTTCTTCTTCTTCTGCGAGTAGGGTCTGGAGAGAAGCGCCGAGGGCCCAGCCATGGCGGCGCGGGTGCGCAAGCTGGGTGCGGCGGCCTGTCCGGCCAGACTGGCCATGCCCACACGGGGCGCCAGTACGAGCCTTGACAGCATGGTTGCGATGTGTGTGATTCAGCTCAATTGCGGCGCGGTACGAAAACGAGACTTGAAGCAGCGAGATGTGCTGTACCTCCACACCAGCTGCCGTGGAGAAGTCTGTCTTTCGATTAATAGACTGTACGGACCGTACAGAAGATAAAACTTGGGACAGGCGGTTGAAGCTAGTCGGCTTGCCTCCTTGTCAGTCTACCACCAAAAAAATTCCTGGCAGGCTGACCTCATCCAGTGGACCGCAGTGGTGCCATCATCCACTTACAGTTGGCAGAGGACTACCGATAGGGCCCGGAAGTTTCGTTTCACCGTGATCCGGACAGCCCGGCCGCTCCCGGCTGTAGGCTTGTTAGCGTAGGTCTTTGGCTCTTCAGTGGTTAAAAGGATGGCCTTGGGCACTGTATCCCATGTATTTTTAGTGCTGCCACGGCCTCCTCACGTGGAACTCTAACTACTATAGCGCATCGGGTCGGCGCTGGAAGCCATCATCGGCAGTGCTCCGTTCCTGTCTCCGGCTCGCTCTGTCACCCGACACCAGCCAACCTCTCCCCTTACTTCACCGATATACCAGGACGCCCTTTCCAGTTTGACGATAACTCGATCTCTGGCGATTTCGTCTCGAACGAGTTCTGAACTATTGACAATCGTGTTTTGAAAATCCGTCCAGCCCTTTTCGCAATCCATTTGATCCGGCGCAATGGCTGCCGCTCGTATCGCAGTCTAGAGGGTGGTTTTTAGGCGCATCGTCTGCGACATCGTGATGGCACCACCTTCTATTGCCGGAGCTATTTCCTGTTGAACAGACACTGCTGAATCAATCTTTGATGTCTGCCCCTCAAAAGTCCTGATTATATTCACCCAGGGCCTTGAAGTCGCTACAAGTCAAAGACTCGTCTTACTCACGCTACCGAGATTGCAAATTTGCCACCCATTCTCTTCGGTGCACCGACACCACTCTACGCCACCCATCGGTGCGCATACACACTCTCAACAATCGGGAGTCTTTCTGTATCTCAACGATGCCTCGAAAAGCTGTGAGACGCGCCTCCACGACGCAAAAGAGTAGCCAAGTGATGCAGACCCAGACGGCAGAGTCAGGCAAGACTCAGCCGTCCGCATCTGGCCCAGTCACAGAGACGGAAGAAGTCACCTTCTCCATTGCTTCGCTGACGCTCGATACACCTCTTCGCACATTTCAGAAGCGAAAGCCGAAGCCTGTTGAGCCGCCCTTTCCGCTTCTGTCGCTGCCATCCGAACTGCGCATCAAGATCTATGAGCACTTCTTTGCCGACATCACCGAGGTCTTGGACTTGACGCGAGAAAACCACAAGCGAATACACAAGAGGCTGGGCCTGATGCGAACATGCAGGCTCATCAGCAACGAGGCGACCCATTTCTTTTACAGCTCGCGAACGTTTCGACTATTCCCCACAACCCCCGGCCGGTTCTACAAGACGAAGAAGCCTCTGTTGGCCCGTCTTTCTGCCAGGCAGCGACGATGCCTCACCAAGATTGAGATGCGCCTCGGGCCAGGCTGGAGTGCGCCGCCTGCGGGATGGGTTGTCAATGTTGCTCTTGGGCTGAAGGACTGCATCCACGTCCATACCCTAGCTGTATATGTCGAGGTTGACCCGAGCGACAATATTTTCAACAACTTCCGCCGAGCGGATGGCTTCTACGAGGAATTCAGCCGCAAGTTATTGGCAAACACATTGGAAGGTCTGCCATCAGTTCAAATCATCGAATTCGACGCATTCGAAAGTGTGCAGAAGAGGGGGGCCATGATGCGATCCCTCTTCAGTATCGCCACCAAGTCAGATAGACTTATTACTTGGGGTCCCGATCGCGGATGGTTCGGTGCACCAGAAGATGAAGAGCCACCTACCAAGAATGGCGTCCCTAACCGATACTTGGACAGCATTCCCATTACCGGGTTCACAGCGCAAAGCTTTGTCGCTGTTGCATAACATGTACACTTTTTACTGCCTTGCCTTCGGTGCTGCTCGGCGGAAGTGGTTACCGTGAAATTGGCAATATGGGAGGCTCTGCTCACGATGAATTTACGACGGAGTATCCGGATTTCGGGTCTATGCAATGCATTACGATCATTGGGGCGAACACTTCCTATATAGGACACTGATTCTCCTTATATATATATATATATATA
>JARJRE010000243.1:0-75258 GCA_030783385.1 Akanthomyces dipterigenus | reverse complement strand
GTACCGGAAAGCCATTTAGTGGCGAGATCTGCCATGAATGTCAAGTTGTCCTGCGAGGCGTCTACGTGGTGGCCTTGTAGCTCCATCAAACGGCTTCCATATGCCGCGAGACTCTTTCGCAGACTCGACTGCGAGCTAGCGTTTAGCCACACCACATTTGCAAATGCAGTTATGTGGGTGTACGCAAAATGAGCCGCAAGCTGTGTTTTCCCCATGCCGCCAAGGCCATACAGCACGAATATCCGATTAAGAGGGGAGCCACGGCAAGCACCATCCGGTAGTAAATGCTCGCGTATATATTCCATGTCAGCAGGACGCTCAACAAATTTATGAGGAACCCATGCGTTGTCTAAACAGAAGGGCAGACACCCAGGCGCTGTTGTTTTATTAGCGAATATCAAGCAAGTACGCATCGAGATGTGGTACCTGTGCGGACCATTGCTACGTCCAGGCTCAACTCTGCAATCTTCATGGAATAAACTTCGTACTAGAACACAACGGGTATAAAGATCAGTATGTCTCGAGCCATCTATTATATCACGTCATGCGCCTACGCCAACTTGGTGCTGCAGGCTGTAGTTCAGCCCATCTCGGCTGTTGTGGCGTAAGCACACAGTCGCTTCTGGCTTTTAAATCCATATCTGCACGGATCATCAGCCGTTTTTGACGGCTTTTATCGATAAATTTTCATCAGCTGGCACCAAACGTGGTCACGGGCATGAATCTTGATGATGAGCATTGTGCGAGTTAATCTCGAACTACTTCCCTTATGTACAGTATGTATTGACTACAGTTTTTTGAATAGGTATTAATAAAATGGCGAAGAAAATTATCAGCGCAAGCATCTGTGCTCCAGCATGATCCTTGCTGCCAAGTTCTCCATGCCGAGCGATCTTTCGGCCAACCATCTGCACTACTACAGCCGCCAAGTGCACAACTAGCTGTTTCTGGGTGCTCAGACCTTCGACCCTCGGTAGTTTCTAGTGGCTTGTTAGTAAAAATTGCAAAATAATGCCTACTTTACGTAATATCAATGCAAGTCGCCCAAAGACGATGTTGCACATATCCGCCTCGGAATTGATCACGCCTAATGCAGCAGCAGTACCGAGGAAAGCATTTAGTGGACGGTAGCCAAAAAATAGCGGTCGTCTTCCCCGCCTTTCTACTAAAACTCACTAGAATCACTCCATTTCGGTCTTTACGGTAATTCTCACCTGGCGTGAGAGCCCGAAACAATTCCATTTGAGGCCGTTTTCTAACTTCCACAGCGTGCAACTGATTCAGACAATAGCTCTACCTTCGAAAACACCGGGAAGGGTACCCAAACCCAAACCCTTAGTCAGTGTGACTTCCCACTATTGGAGCCGCTTCAATTTTCTTGCTCTACGCAAACTGCTCTAGTTCTCCAGTTCAGGGGTTGCTAGGTAAGTAAAGAAGCAAAGGAGTACAGTACCTACAGTACAGTACCAATGAAAGTATATATAAAAAAAAAAAAGGTCCCTCGCCAGTGAGACCTAGGCTCCCGAAGCCATATACCAGCGCGAAAGATAGCACGGCTCGTCATCATCGTCCCAGCAGCCTACGTATTGACTACGGGGCAATCAAGGAAAAATTAGCTATCGAAATCGAATTGCAAAAAAGGAAACGTCGTTCCTTGGGTACAGGCATTCATGCGGGTTGCTGATTTGCCTCCATATCAGCGGACGAGGACAATGCTAATTCTAGCCAGGGTCCATATTCCTCAATGCACCATCTTGCTAGAATAGATATAGCGTGACAGATGACATAGCACCCGTGTATACTATCTGAGGAACCGATATCGAGCCTTTGGTAAATAATCTGTAGATCAAATTAGCTGATGTGTATACCAAAGAAGCCGACCAACCTATCCACCTGCATTCGATACGTACCGTGTTTTGCTCTGTCCTTTGCGCAAGGTCGACGGACCACCGAGAGCCATGCACTCGGACTATAGGAAGTCGTGGCAAAGGCCGATCACTAGCATTTGGCAAACACGCAATATGCCGATACTGAGCACGAACAAAAGAGGCACTTTGAGCGTTGCTTTGCATCGAGCTATCTCCATCGCCGCCGCTCTTGGTTTCAATTCCAATTGCTGGCGGTGTATTTGCTTCATCGCTAAACTGAATATGTGAAGTTCTGTTTTCGGGATGCAGCTGCCGGTAGGCGCGCAGCCGGTCTGCGAGAGACGAGCCACGCTCTGGATTTAGACACAGCGCGTAGTCGGATTTAGTATCTGAGATCCGGGGATCAGGTTCGCGTAATTCGGGATAGACGCCACATTGCGTGCTAGGGTATTGTTCGGTAAGTTTGGCACGGCCGGTGTAGCATTTGTTCTTCTTTCATGAGACTTACACATTACGACAGATAACAGCAGTAGTAGTATTGCCGCTGAGGGCAAGTTCTAACAAGGGCCAATGAACTGCTTCGTTCCATTCAGCCTCGTGCGCCATCTGCTGTTGTCCCTTGATGGTATTGTCTCGAATTTGTATAACTCGCCGATACGTGTAGATGGCGTCTTCTGCGCCTGAATCAGGTACCGAGCTCTCAGAGAACCAACTGCTGCGCGGCGGGCTGGCCCAACCAGAGTCCTTTTCTACCCGGATCTTTTGGCTCCGACAATTAGCCCATCACCAACGCTGCGTGCGCAGAAACTTGGTACATACCTTTAACGAAATTGGTATTACAGGCGTTTCCTCTATTCTCACGAGCTCTTGCATCGCACCGCTAGGGTTGTTCATAGATGATATATGTTTTCGTATGATAGGAAATTGCGAGGCATGCCGCAAGGCAATTTCGCGCTTCTTTGGACTTATCGCTCGCTTCCACGGTCGTCCACTCGAGCCTATCGCCGACCCATGCTCGGAGGATTCGCCTGTACTTATTTCGGAGCCACCGCTGACTAGAATGAGCAATACGCCTTCGTTAGCATAATTCGATCAGTGAAAGGGCAAAGACGAAGCAATAGACCAAACCTCGTTGTGTCGGAGTCAAGTCGGCGTCAAAAGAACGGCGTCGTTTGTTCAATGGTGTCTGTGACATGATCGTGGAATTGTCGAGCAGAGTAACAACACTTTCACTCCAAGCGTCTATATCATTCCACATTGTTGCTTTGAAGCTCGTGGGCAGAATTATTGACAATTCTGAATGTTGAAGGAGCTTGTGCAAGGACGACTTGATTTCAAGTCAATATCGCACGGGTTTGTTGATTGAGGCTGGTTGCTGTGGCAACATGGTCAATCCACTTTTTGGTTTGACCACGGCGGGTGCAAGATCATTGTGGCGCATGAGGATCACCAAAATGCCTCGTGTATTCTTTGAAGACAACTAAAATACACCGACAACACTACGGAGCCATGATAAGATGATCATCACCTGAATTTCGTGTTGCAGTAGTTGCCATCCCTGCACGCTACGCGAGACAGCTTGCACTGATTTTCACGTGAGTTTCGCCTCTGAACCACCAAAAACCGGGTCAAAAAGATACTATTTCTATGTCGAACATGCCTTGTCTCCCTTTGACCACCGAGAAGGAGCAAGCGGGTATCTTTTGAAGCTCTTATCCAACCAGATAGCCAGAAAAATCACAGGCACCTAGCTTCAGTATAGGGATTATCAGTACATGTGCGCCATAGGTACTATGGCGCGCGAGAGTACTAGTAGGTACTAGATAGCTCTATCGATAGGACTGATAAGCGCTAAAATTCTAGAGCTTCTAGGTAGTGCTAGGTATTTCTGCTGGTGGATCTAGTGACTTGCTTGCTCCTTCTCGGCATAGTACATGATACGTCAAGTCATCCAGAGATTGTCAGGGATTGATTTTTCAAGCCGCAAACGGCTATTTGGAGTATCGGTCATGTTCATTGCGTCGCCACTATCGCTACCCTATATTGCCTGGGCCCCGATCTCGATGAATAGACCTGCACCGAGCGATCCAAGAATCGTCCTCTGTGCGGAAAACAGCTTTGATGAATGTTTCCGGCTTATTCATCAAGGCCTTAAGTTCCTCGAACTGCTTCTGCAGAACGTCCCTCTCCTGCAAGACACAGCCGCTATTCCATGGGGTACCCTTGTCCCCTTCACACTAGTCCATCCAAGCCGCCGCAAAAGTCGGTTGGTGATATCTCGATGCACTTATTTTATTGCCCATGTCGGTGACACAGCAATACTGGTCGTCGCCTCTTTTTCATGGAAACGCATCCGGGTCTAAGAACCACAGTATTCGGGTGACCAGGCTTACAGCATATCTGCCTCGGTCACGGTTCGTTTTCGCCGGCGCGAATGACTGCAGATCCACCGGACATAATGGAACTTCCGGGGTCGCTGTTGACGACGTCAGCGTGAGTACCTCATGAGCAGAGAGGGCAACACATGCACGATTGTACCCCGAATATGCTCGGTATGGCTAGAGATCCGTTGCGGTTGCCGCTTTCCAGCGCTTCAGCGAACCATCGTCCCAATCGCAGTGAGTCGAGTTTAAGAGGGCCGACGCAGATGTGACAAATTAACAATCGTTTCCAGCTTGTCCTGTAGAAATCGGGCGCGTGCGTTACAGCGCCATGGAATACTCTACAGCGCCCGAAATGACTCCTTCAAAAAGCGAAAAACAGTTTCTTTTGATCTTCGGGGCGAAGATGAGCTGCCGGTCTCGCCAGGAGTGCAGGATAGGTAGGGCCGGGTTGAAATATATCTCGTGTTCACTCGGCGGCGGGAACTGATACTTCGATTTCCAAAGAGGACTCCGTCGTTGCATCTTCCGAGCGCTATCCTGGAAACGATGCTCCATTTATGGTTACTATATGCTGTAGATAAACTGAACTCCAAGAACTATCAGACTGTGGCGGTTCCTCCTCACCGTGACTTGAATATCGCGCCATGTACAAAGGCAGCATCCAAAGGGAATTACTTCCTGGAATCCTGGTCTCGTAAGTTCAAAAACTCGGGCCAGCGTCTTTGCACTGGTTGCACAGGTTGACGTTCGCCTATCCCCGTCCTTGGGGGATTTGGCACCATACAAACGCCATACCATTTGTTCCTTCCTTTCACGTCATGAAGCTTGAGAGACTCTCTGTAGTGTTCTTATATTGTTTTTGTTGGACGAAAAGCGGTCTTAGAATTTGCGGAGTTCTATGCAGCAGAGTTGGGCTCCGCGTCCAGCAAACTCTGCAACAAGCGAGCCCAGAAGCTTACGAAGAGGCTCAACAATATGTGCGATGCGCTGATGGCGATCAGTTTCGTGATAATTCGTGTAGTTGAACTGCTTCAGTTGGCGCGTGTTATGGCAGCCGCCGTTGACGACCCTAAGCGTACTCGGGAGGCACAACGACAGGCGAACGAAGCTGTGCTCAGAACGCGGCAGCCCTCCCTACAGCACAACGCTTCAGATTCGATTGAGACGACCTTCTCTACAGCACAAAGTTTCAGAGACGATTGAGCGCGATCATTATGCCAACAGTCCAGCGCCTGGAGCTACAGAGGTGCAGACTCCAGGTTCCTTGATCATCAAGCTCTCGGGTGATGTTCTCACGGGAAGAGCTGGCAAGGTCGATGGCTATTCGTTCAACACCTGTGTGACGAATGCTCCGCTGCAGAAGCTCTTGGCATCATTTATTCTGGCACATTGTTCATTCCGTCAACTTCTGCTTACTATTATACCTGGAAGCTTGCCCCCCGACATGAATGTCGGGATTTATTCCCGAAGCAGTATTGTGTTACTCCGGAAAGAGTGGTTCGGTGAGCTGGCCACACATCAAAGAGGATCCATGATCGAAGATGAGTGGGGTAGCCTGGTCAAATCAATAAAGTGTCAGTAGTTACACTTACACGGAGACAATATTGTGTGGCTTTAACCTGATGTATAGACAAATGGTACTCCGGTAGAGGTGGAACAACGGCACCCAACAGTTCCCAGCTGGTAAGTCGTCGATATATAACGTCGCGGGCCGAGGATAAATGGGATGAAAGATGAGACGGGGATCACGAAGAACGACAGGGACGAAATTGAGGTGAGAGTGCAAACAGTCAACCGTGACGCTGTGCAAAGCCAGCGACCTCTGCTGGCTGGAGGTGATTGGTAGCGACGAGTTAGGAAGAGTTCAATGAGGAAGCATGGTGAATGAAGGCAAAAGAGCTGAGGTGGGAGCTTCAGTGTATTTGTTGCACGAACACGATTGTACTTCCGAAAAGGCAATATTCTCATCATTATCGTTAAAGGACCAATGCGGACCACTTTGGCCACCGAAGTAGCAAAACTGCAGCGGGCATACAGACACTGACAGGGATTCATGAGCCGTTTCCGGAAGACAACATCCCGAATACGACGTGAACCCCGTCAACATGCTATTTTTGAAACACCCTAGCATGCTTTGTTGAGCCGCTGTTTTGCAATAGCGGCAAACAATAGATGGCACAACAGAAGAAAATACGCGTGGTTGCGGCGCTTCAGAGCATGCTGTGAAGACGACCAAGTGAGGCGGCTCGGGACGTCGCACCGACAGTGACTGTCATCTGCCAGGCAACACTCAAGTCGCTTTCGACAGCTTATCGAGTCGATAGCGGCCACCAGCGAGTTGTTGTGGGCATGCAGCGATCGTCAGCAACTGATCAGGGCCGCTTTGGTCATGGCTGCCCGAAGACTCCGGCCGAGTCCTCTTACGAGATAGACCACCTTGAGCTGCGACATTTTTTGGGCCCCAAAGCCGGAAAAGCGTTTTAAAAAGCACATCATGCTTTGCAGAATGTTTACATGGCGCGAAATTCCGTGATCGAACTGCGGCAATCCCAGTTTCCAACACCAGCACGGCCTGGGTTGTCCGAGCCCGGGCCTCAGACGATCGGGGATTTAAGGATGCTGTATTCAAAAAACGTCATGCACAGGAAAGAATATCTTCTCCAAAGCAGGCCGCCGCTACTATTCAGGCCCAACTTTTCTCGAAGAACTTAAGACACCAATTTGTGCTTGACATACTAGGAACAGCACTCAACAGTGCCTTTACCACTGGACCCGGGGCCTGTCATGGATTCTCAGCATCTAGCCGTGTCCTACCATGCTGCACTCTTGGCATCTAGCACCTCTACTATGTGCAGGCTAGCTACGCACGCCAGATGTACGGGTCACTCGTGCCACTATTTTCGCCACAGTGTATGCATGGAATTAGTTTCATTGTACCGAGCAACCTCGCCCAGACTCAATACTCCAGAAGATCAAACTACGCAATTCATGCAGTTTTCTCACAATGGTGGCGTAATGCCTAAAACCATGTTACTTTACCAGCGTGGGTCTACTACACCGTGTCGATTTGACGCGAAGCTGTATGGCGTCCTGCGAAGCTAGAGAGGGCACATAGTCCAATGCGCGTGGAAAATGGCGCGCTGGGTGATGTCCAGCTGCATGCAGGCTTAACAGACCGATGGAGAGAAATCCACGTTCTCGCGTCCTGGTGAAGCTCAGCAAGCGGAATAAATACCCACAGAAGCATGCTACGTGACATTTGCACTAGAGCTGCGATGTCCAGAGCACAATGTGGGCCAGTGAAGAGCCAGACCATTGACATTGTGCTGTAGCCTCCCGTCGCTAAGTCACATCTCTGCATTCTGTCTGTATAATTCTGTGGCAGCAAACAAATCTACAAGGCTGAAATGCCGGTCGCCTTCATTGGCCCCTCGGGGGCTCCGTCGTCCTCCAGTCGCTCAAATGCAGAACCGCACGAGGGTTTCGCAGTCTTGACATGCTCTCTGGCGGTTGAGGTCGTGATCGGTATCCATATTAGATAAATGACTAGTCTGAAGCACGATTTCCTCCGAATGCGTTTCCATTTTCGCAAACACGCACTTGATTTTGTTGTTTGGCAAGCACTCGCTTTCGCAGGTACTTGTGCAATGTAGTGTAGATAGACCTAATGCGTCACAGACAAGAGACGAGCACGCGATTCGCTTAAAATACTATATTCTTGAAAGGTTCAAGATCCGGGTCACCGTTCAAGCATCATGAGAGCCGCGGTTTCGCTGCTTAATGCGGCGTGGCATTTTCACGAGCGACCCTCCCTACCCGACAGTCTTCCAACGTATATGATCCCGCGACATGTTCCGGCAGACTGAAGAAACGATTTTCCTTCCACAATATAGTGAGTACGGCAACCCAGAAAAACAGTTGAAGTAGGCTGGATAGCATTGCGACACGACGGAAGTTACGCTCCATGAGCTCTCGGTCGAGGCAAAGCACAGACCGAGTCTTGGACCAAAACGTAGACTCCTTTGGTTGCTGCTCCAGGTTTGTCCCATCCAAGAAACTTTCAGATCTATAATCGGCCGTCCTAGCCAGAAGTGGCTTTGAGGTGTCATGGATCGAAGAGCTACCGTGTCCCGCTGTCGGCGTCAAGCGACACCCATTCTACACAGCTCGAATTAGTATCACGGACTAGGCCTCCGCCAAAAAAGCTTTAAAGGAAGGACAGGGCTGCCTGTTTCCCGGTACTTTCCACACCTGACGATTACCTTTTCATTATTGGGCATCTTCACTCACGCAGTAAGGGGTCGCCGCACAGAATTGTCTCGCAATGCGGAGGCTGTGGGTTGTGCACGCGTGGCCAATTCAGAACAAAATGAAGCGTTGTGAGTTAGAAATGGAAAATGACACCTCATGTCGCCGGGCGAGGCCCATGGCTTTTATAGTCAGCTCTCGCCATCGCTGTTCAAGCGGTCTGTGGACAGTGTCGTTGCCTGGCGTCGGATCCCACAATCTCGCATCCGCCTCCGTCTGGTGCTGAGAGTCAACTGCGCCCCCTTCGCTGTCATTGTACGGATACGCCGGCCACATCTGTTTGTAACTGATTACGGACACTGCCACACACCGTGCGGTTGAGGAGCACAGCCACTTCGTCATTAGTTGCATGAGTGTGGGTTCTCGGGACGCATTGACCCAGCTTCGTCTGGTAGAGACAGATCAACCTCTTGCGGGCCGCTGACTGCAGCAAGTATTTTGATGATCAAACTCAACATCACATATGCCACTTCTTTTACCCCTCTATAGCATATTCGAGCTGCCTGGGGCTGATTCTCTACAGCCCTTTAGAAATGTTAGACAATACGCAGTACCGCAGCACAAACATCAGCACATACTTCAGGGAAGTGACCGCTGTCAGAAATGAGTCAAGACGTGGCTGTCGTCGATATCTACTTCTGATTGGTGGTTCGAGTTGCTGGAGAGGCGCAAGCAGCGCTAGCTGCACACACGGCAATACTCGTGCCACCCCCACCATCCACACTTTCATTACCAGGAATCGAGTCATGCTCGTACAAGTCCTCGCAGGATTTCTCATCTCCTCATATCCTGCATGATGGAGATTTCACCAAGTCCTCGTTCCGCCAATCATGGCTCTTCTTCAGACTCATCGCAGCAGATAGTGAGCTATCAGTGCGCAGAGTCGTCGCTTATCTTCCACATTTCCATGAACGCGTTAGAAGTCGTTCAATGCTGTTTCTTACGTTTCAACGTATCCCGTAGCACAGTGTTCTCCCACAGGCCCTGTTCAGGCTGATTCTTGTTGACGACCGGCGAGCGAGGGGCAGAGCGTTGTCGGTTATGTTCATCATATCAGATAGACTAAAGCGATGGAGTCCGTCTGATGATGCCGTTTGACTCTTGAGTAGACTGAGTTGCTGTTTTCTTCGCGCTCTTTTTGGATTCAGGGAGTGATTCGAGAATTTGGGCCGTCTCGGCTTTGAACTGGTCTAGAAGGCCTTCGCCTCCCAAAACTGCAGACTTCGTGAAATAGTACGACCACAAAGGAACGTCCAGCTCGTAGTAGTCAAGACAGTCCACGAGAAGCTTGGCACTGAGCGACTGTTCGCCCAAGGCGCTGCCCTGCGGCCGGCCGGCACCTTGTGCTAGCCTTGTGCACAGCTCACGAGGACCAGCAGCTAACGGTGCCACAAGAAGCACGTGGTAGATATGGCAACCCGACTCAGCATAGGCGCCAATACAGAATCTGGGATCCTCCTGTCCGGTATTCTCTTGCAGGTATCTCGCCACCTCATCAGCGTCGACCGCTGACGTGTTTTCCAGTCGAATAAAAATCCATCTGTGAGTCCGTCCAGATCTTGAAAGCGTTTGTTGAAGATTCCGACATTTTTTTCGATGCTGGCATTCACTGCGGAAGGGTTGCTGTCTGAAAGCTTCCGTGCTGTCCATGGTTGTCGGACGGGTGCAAGGATGCAGGCCGCAGCACGCGTGAACTCTTCCCGCGCCACCATGGTGGGATGAGGTGCGACGTGCTCCACACGTCACTTGGACAGCCCAAGCCGACCTGCAGTTGTCAAAGGATAGTTCTTCGGAGACAGTGCTTGGGAGAAGACCTTTCCCATTATTTCATGGGCCGCATCTAAAGAGATGGTGGCTAAGTACTAGTCATGTTGTGCAAAAGTGGTTGGAAGACAGTTCTCCGAATACGAGACTGGCCCGGTCAATATGCTATTTTCCAGGTCGCTTCAAAATGCGCTAGCGGGCTGCCCCTGGGTCGTAAAACCCACATGGCCAATTTTGGAAATTTTCATACTGAACAGAGTATAGGCTGAATCTGGACTTGGCGGCAGCCAAAAATAGCGGCCGCCTCCCCACATTTCTACTCAAACCCACTAAATTCACCCGCGACACCCATCTCGGTTTTTACGGGGTACCCAAGACCCTGCAGCGATGTGGCATGATGTACGTCACGACCCGATGCTGTGTTTTTGTTGCACTGATACTGGCACAAGCCTGAGTCACTGTTCCGTCAGGGGTCACCCAGCCCCTTGACCCTTTGAACCAGCTGCATCAGACCCGCTCCGTGTTCGTATTTTCGGCTCAAAATGTATATAATTAGCCTACGTGAACGCCTTGTTTAAGTGTCTGTTCATTTACCGCTCTCTGAACGAGCCCGACCAATGAGGCAGCTCTGCTCCTGCTCCCGCAGCGACCAGCATTCTTTTACTGCACAGGGACAAAAGCAACGTAACAGCTCATCATCACTATTTCTCATGATGCCTGCTTCGAGAACTTCTGTCAGGCCATCTGCTACCGAATCAGTTGGACGCATATTGCGTAAGGGGTCAGAATATTATAACCGACAAGAGGAGGAAGACCTCAAGAAACTCGACCAGATTATCGAGGAGATACGCAACGCCGTCAAGGGTCAAACAGAAGGAATAAGCGTCGAACGAGAGAAAGAAATTGATGTCGAGCAGACGCGACTTTTCAACAACCAGCGGCAGAGGTCTCAGTATTGGAAGAAACAGCACCAGTTGAAGAAAGACTCGGCGGTAGACCTCGTTGCGCCGTCATGATTTATGGGTCGCTACGACATTCGGGGCGTCGATGCTCAGCAGTTACCTTTTCAACGAATGTAGTGGTCAGTGCTCACAAACAATTTCACAAGAGAGGCTTCTTGTATATCGCTTGAACCTTCAATTATTCCTCTTCGTACTAAGATCATCAGATAGTTGAATACCTCGTTCCAAACCCTCACACTACTGCCTTAATACACGGCAAAGCGTTCACGCGACCCATCAGAACCGGGCTCCGGACCACGAGACTGCTGCACCCGGCCGTTTAACTAGGAAGCAGTGAAGCAATTGAGGTCTCAGATGTCCATCAGCCCATGACAAAGCCTCAACGAAATAGAAGGAGGCGAGGGCCGCATTGCAATCATGTGGTGCCTGCTTACTCTAGAGCTGGAGTGGAAACCAAGAACAACAGGGGTTGGGACTAAAAGCAGCGAGGGGGAGAAGGCGACAGAACATCATTGCTTGTGGCATTATTAAGCACCCGTCTCGCCAATCGTTCTGTCATGCAAAGTTGTGAGACTAGTTACAAAAGAAACATATTCAGAAAGGCAGTCTTGTATCTGTATTCGCAAGGCTTCGTGCCTGATCCACTGGAACAACACCACCTAGCCCTATGTGAAACCACTGTTTTGGAAATTCCATATGCGCCTCCGTCGACTGACTTGCAAGACCGACATTGACAAGTTTTTCTTCCAAAGCTGACGTCCACCATAAAAATTGAATCAATAGCATAACCATTTCTTGCCAAGGTGCTATATCCAGTGCAATTGCTTCTTTCATCGCATAGCCATATCAGGCTCCCGCGGTATCGAATTGAGAACATAAACACCTCTTTATGTAGTACTATACTTTTTTTGAGGGACATGCGCGAGTCAGTTGAACTGATACCCCGCTACGGACGTTTGGGCGAAGGATAGAAAATGTTAGATCTACCCTGGTGCGCGACGTAACGAGATGCCGCGTTTGGGGATTTAGACATAATTAGTTAACACACACCCCGCTGAATCGGTTATGGCGCAGAATGGCGGACGAAACGGAAAACATCCACATGAAGAATAATAATAAGGAGTTTCGTATTTTTTTATTGTTTTTTGTATTGAAACGAACTGAACAAACAACCATCTCGACGACGATTGCCGCTTTCCTTGGAAACACCTGGACCTATCAGGGCCGAGACCTGAAGGCGATCCGGGCAGCAAGTCTGCAAGACCCGCTAGCAAGGACTTGCAAATTGCCCCGGGTAGTACTCGTCAATTAGGCTGAAGCGATACAGCACATACAACAGATAAACTAAGGAAACTAGAAGAAGCAGGAAGAACAAACGGATGTACGCAGGCAGCTCATTCCAGTCCAGGAACGTCGAGCGGTATCTTATTTCCTCCTGCCATTTGCTGAGATTGATGGCATTTTGGCTTCCGGAGAAGGGCTCGTCCCTATAGTTTTGGCCTGTGAGAACCAGGGCCCAGCACAATTGAGGATAGAAACATACCCTTGCCGCTTGGTTTCGCTCATCGGACAGTGTTGCTGCGTTGCGAGGTCGCCGTTTGGTGCGAAGCTCACATGCTTATATACCACGTTTCCGTCTGTTCAAGGCGATAGCCGCCAGAGATATCAGCCTGTTAGCCTCCTATGGCTTAATTGCGGACGATTTTGGCATAATGACACTAGCAGGGGTCAGGGATAGTCCCTGATGTAGGTGATGAATGGACCAGCAGCCATTAAATCCAGTTTCAGACTAGAGGGTACTTATCAAACGCATCAATAAAGGTTTGATCTCAATGTTCATCCGCGTGACCGGGTTTTCTAATATCGATATTACGTGCGGATACTAGTCAAACCACATAGGGGGATGCACATGCGAAACATTACAAAGTACCCATCATCATCATGCTCCGCAAAATCGTTCTGGTGGTTAGAAGTGTCACTCCAGCGTATCTTCCGACGGCATCCTGCGAGTCCGCAAATGCCGCACGGCTCCAAGTAATTTTCTAAAAGAGACAACCGTGCAAGTTCGTGACGAACTGATTGTCTGCCTTGCTTAGCGCACCGCCATTCTCAGCGCAAATCCTCGACGAAGAGGAAAACTGGTATATACGAACGCACCCTCCACTTCATGACCGGCGGCCGGATCCGAATCAGCAGCTTGCACAGTCGTCGCAATGCTGCAGTGGAATCCAGGTCCCATACCGGTTGGAGGACTCCGGTGGTACATTTATGAACCGACAACAATGCTGCATTGGAAGTATGGGCTTATCCTTAGAGTGTTGTTCGCGACGCTGATGTATGCATTATAACTGGGTGTGGGCGTATCAAAGGCCGACGATCCCTCTCGCTCCTAGTTCTACCAATAAGAGTTAGCCTGCCCTTTGCAGTAGGGGCGGCTACACGTGGTGGGCCCGCCATTGGATGATTTTAGTGGTGGTTTCTGGCCAGCCGCAAATGGCGTGTTCTTGTCGGGCAGAATGTAAATCCATCGACACCAGGCCAGTGTTTCTCGTTTCGCCATGCACCGGAAAGCAGCCCTTCAAAATAAAAGTATATACTTCGAAGGAAAGTCTGACGCGCCACGCGCGAAAGACGAACACCAATCAACTTGTCCAAATATCACACGCCTCAAGCATGATCCCTTCCAAATGTCCGGTCCGAATTTGGCAACCAGCGGCTATGTGAGATTGCTACATCTCCATGCTCTATTCCTCCACGTATTGGGCTCCCGGCTTTCTCGAAGTGGCAGCGGCTTACAGACGCCAAGTATCATAGCGCTATGCGTAAGGAAGGTGGTCAAACTGCGGTTCGAATTAGCGGGCGGCGTTCGGAAAGCCTACGACTTGTTCATGGTCAACAATGAGCCGAACTGGTCGGTCAACACGCGGATGAACTGATCAAGCGTTCAGCTTGTCACTCCCTACCCTGCTGGCGATCTTTTGTCGTCGTGGAATCGGCAGGACGATCACGGGCATGAAGAGGAGCCTCGCTACAAAAGCCAAGTGGCAGGTTCGGCCGTTTTCCCGAGAAGACGCCATACCATGAAGTGACCTACCCTACTGGTATGATCAGCGGAGGCGTGAAAGGCGGAGACATACACCCGAAACGCTATGGCGGAACCGTCTTTACGAGGTCTCCAAGGCGTGCAGGCACGACGGTATAAATACTTCATTGTGATCGCGGACGTGGACGAGATACTACGACCGACGACTGGAGAGATTCTCATTCACTGCAGCGTTCCACGACGAAGAACCTTGTGTTACGAACCAGAATGCACGTAGGGCAGCCGGGGAGGCGGCCCAAGGAAGCGACCAGGCGGCGCCTGCAAGTCGCCCGATTAGGATACCACGTCACGTGACTAGATCACCGTGGATCACGGTGAGCCAGTGGTGATCCGAGGTGGCATCAGGATCATTGGGATCACTGGTGATCCAAGTGATCCAGGCCTACAATAGAGAGATAGACGAGTACTTAAGAAGAAGGTACTCCCATAGCCAGATAGTCTAGATCTCTATTGATCAATCTAAGCAATAGTTTTACTATTGAGAGTTCTACTCTTAACGACCGTCTTACGATATACTGCTCAACGTGCTACTCTGTAGCTTCAGCCTGGCTCACTTCCTAAGAAACAGACCTACTGTGACTTAGTTTAAGCCATCGTTACACCTTGTGGAGTCTGTTTCGCTACTAGAGCTTCGAACTCTTCCTCAAAGGCACAAATTGGAATTGTCCGCAGCTCATATTCCACGACGGTCTAGACACAGTACTACTGCAGGACTTGACAGTCGACCGCGGTCTGGAGACGAGTTCCCTCTATGATAGCGTGTCTGGGTCTGGCTCTACCTCTTGCCCACTCGAGGGCCTGTGAGTTGAGGGTGTGGACCGACCGCATGGTGGGTGGGGCTCCGCGGAAGCCTTCCACGCATCTGGGGTGGGCCTTGCTTGACCTCACAGAGAGAGCACACGCACTCACACACTGCCTTCCTCGCCCTTCCAGCTCACTGACTGTTTTGTATAAAGACACTGCAATGTCCCCAACTCAAGCTCCTGAGTTCTTGTTTATAATTACTCAGTTCTACACAGCCTTCTCCCTTGCGAATACATGTCTTCTTCGTGACTTCGAGAATCCCGCTACTTCAACATCTTTTACTTGAGCAGCATCAGCTGATACTGCTACCACCTATTGCGGTTGCACACAGCTATCACCAGCAGCAACAGCAACATTCGCAAGCTGGATCCAGCTTCTCGTCAGCACCAGCATACACAGCCATACGACGTATGATGCCTTCGACCACAACAAGCAAACAATCCGAATCTGCTGCTCAGCCCTGCACAAAGCCCTCCAAGCGCAAAGGTATGCATGCGACCTAAACTCTCCCAAGTTCTCACCACCGGCTAACAACTTCCTGCCAGGCACCCGCAGCGTTTCGACCCTCACACCGGCTCAGCTCGCCCGCAAGCGCGCTAACGACCGTCAAGCCCAGCGGACCATGCGCGCCCGCAACAAGGAGCACATTGAACGCCTGGAGCACGAGCTCGAGGAGCTCCGAAGCCACCAGAGTGGTGACCGCACGGTTAAAGACCTGCTGCGCCGCAACAAGGCCCTCAAGGACGAGGTCAGCCGCTTGCGCGAGGCTATGGGCATGTCCATGGCCTCATCGCCCTACTCCGCCCTGGCTCCCTATGACGGGCAGCAGCAGCATGCTCCCGGCACCGTCTCCTCGCCACGAGAGTCGCCCCGTGCCGCCGTACCTGATGACAACCCGCTGCTCAACCCCGAACAGCACCACGCACCTATATCCGGCAGCAGAGTCCGCTGCTGGGTCGCCAACGTCGCCTTTGGCAATGATGGCAATGTCTCGAGCCCGTCCTCGCCAGCTAACGACTACGTCCCCGGCAACAGCACGACCAGCGTGCCCACCTCCATGATGTACGTCTTCAACGGTCTCGAGCCCCACCGCGACTCTCGCAGGAACGGCGGGCCGATGCAGCCCACAGTGTACCCGCAGCAGCAGTACTCGGACCAGCCGTGCCAGCAGAACCCCCCCCCAGGCGACTGGCCGATGCCCCTTGTGGACTACAACTCCCAAATCATGGGTGGAGAGCCCTGCGTCTGCCAATAGAACGTTTCACATATTGCCAAGATTGAAGAAGCAAAATCCGAGCGGTGGACGACTGGGTGGATGAGCCTCATATCGGTGATTCCTGACGGCGACTTCCTTCGCACACCCTCTCACAGGAAGCACGCGCACGCTCAACGCTAAGCACTCCTTTGCCAATGAAGAAAACTCTGTGCGCAAATTGTCTTGGAAGAGTTGCACAGATTGAGCATATCCTCGGCCTTGGGCAGCAGAATGCCTCTTTTGTGTAACTACGTGGAGGAAGCCGCATTTTACTTTTCGCTCGCATGCCGTGCACCGAAGTAAGTAACGTGTGCCGAGTCCTCAGCGTCGCGTCGAAGAAAGTTCATTTGCTCACGCTACCAAAGTTTTTGCATTCAAATACGGAGTCCACACAAGTTTTCACAGCTATAGCACAATCTCAAGCTTGAAAAAAAGTAGTCGAGCACAGCTACAATGAGCGGTTCGACAATAACGGTATCTTCTGCACTAGAAAGAAATCATTCGATCAGGAACATCCAATTTCGCGGCAAGGAAATCAAAATGGTGATAGGGCTGTCAAAGGGGATGTCAACAGGTTGGAGGCTTCCAACAACAGTATAAACACTTCTCCTTCGTTCTGAATGGCGGGCAAAGACTGGGCAACATCTAGTATCCATTCATTGGTAAATAGCGCAGAACATAGTTGGCACCCATTATTTGAGTGTCTTCACAGATTACATACCCTGTTTTACATATACACGACTTGCATGTAGTCCGATTTGTGACTCCAGCCCACTACGGGATGTCCCCAGCTGCCGGGTTCCTATCTTGTGAGCGATATATACAATATTCAGCACGTCGGCAACCAATAATTGGCCTTGTACATTGCTATTGATCAGGCGCCGTGTAGAGAAAGCGTCCATGCTTGGCCGCCACAGAGCAGCACAATAGGGGGGCTTTCGAAAGCGGCGTCCCGGATCACTTCCAAAACGCGTTTTTGAACCTCTCTATTGCGTCAGAGGCAGCCGAGCAGAAATGCATCTCACCTTGGAGGCGTGGCCGGAGTGGGTAGATTGAAACGCCACACCGGGTCTGGCATGGATATCCGTGGCAGATATAATGCCTATTTCTAGCGTCGCTGCGCCCGAGCGCGCGTTCATTCGCACAAATCTAACATACACTGCATTCTGCTATCTTACAGGACATCTCTCCCAGATTCCTGTGTGACTCAATCTATTTGGACCTAATGCGTTGCAGATAAGCACACAGTTCACTCGAAGATCCTCCTATCCGCCCACCGTTGCGCAATGAAGCTTTGACATTCATCCCATCGTCCAGGCACTAGGAAAGCCGCAATTCTACTGCCTCATCTGCCGTAGCATTCTCACGAGGATCTTTCTCTTCGGGCGGAACTAACGCGTCCCAACAGAAAGACTCTTGCAACATATGCCTACGGAGCGAAGATGCGTCCACTTAACAGCAATGCGACCAGAAATCCAATGAAGAAAGCCAGCCAGGCTAGGATGACCACAAAACAAAGAAATTCCTGCTTCGTTGGCTCCCGTTTACCCTTGCGACATAGTACATACAGACATGTGGACTCCTGCTGCTGCTGTTCCTCGCTTTGCCCATCCGTGCGTATTTCGTCTTCACCACCGGTCGCCCGAACAAAAGGTTTGGAGCCAACACAGACACGATACAGATCATAATTCTCCGTGCTCAAAATACGGTGTAGGCCCTACATAGCCTTCGACTCAGCATCATGGAATGGTATTCAGCCAAAAAAAAGAAAGACTGAAGTGAGGGTGCCGCCCCCGCTTACCCCTCCCTCGCTAACACTTACCGGTTCGAAAACAGACATTACCACTAACGCAGCGAAGGGTAGCTGCACAAAGCTATCTCAAAATAGAGGCTATAGGTTGCGCACGTCGTGGCAAGCTCAGAGTAAAACAACTGTTGGAGTATGCACAATGAAGAGAAAGAACCCTTTGCCTGCTAGGCGAGGAACCATGGCTCTTATAGACAGCTCCCACCTTCTCTGTGCAACCAACGTGTGGACCCACGCTGGTGCCTGGCATCCGATGTCACCATATCGTTTCCGCCTCCTTACGGTGCTGAGAGTCAACTGCGCCCCTTCGCTCTCGTTGTCGACGCACACATTTGTGTGCAAGTGATTGCAGGTACTTCCACACTTTTTTGCGGTCCAGAAACTAAGCTACTATATGTCTTCTTGCTTGGGCACTAGGTCTGGAACGCTTGGGCGGCGCCCAGCCTGGCACAGACAATCCAAACGTCGTTGGGCGGTGGATTGCCGCAAGTCAAAGTTCGAGTCATGCTCGTGCGAATACTCTTGACACTATCCCAGATCACCCTCCCGTACTTGATGAAGACTTCAGCGCGTCTTTCCTTCACATTTTCCGGCTCTTCCTCCGACTCATCGCATAGGATTCTGAGGCTACCAGCCTGGTTCCTCGTCGCTTGTCCTTCACTTTTCCATCACCGTACCGGAGCTTGTTCGACAGTACTTCTCTATACTTCAGTGTGGTATTGAGGAAGTCCATCAGAGAAAACAAAAGGTTTCATGTGCAACACTAGACCGGAAGTACTACTGTGTAGTAATGTCAAGCTAACTTCGCAACCTTGGATATGGGTCGAAGCAACCTGAAGTGTTGCTGAGACTTGATTCACAGTGGCACAGCATTCTAGACTCCATGACAAGTTGCCAAACCACCTGTGTGCTGCCGTGCTGTTGTGATGTACTTGTTCCACGTCCAACTACGTGAGTACCGCTTTTCGTATTTTCTTGCGCTGGGTTCAAAACTTCCCGAGCAGGTCTAGCGGTAAGAATATTTTTGATATAAGCCGCAATGCTGCACTTCCAATGTTGATCTTATAGTTGCCGTCTATAAGCATGCTGCCAGAGACCGCGAGTATTGCAAACATGTATCTGGACAAATAGAATCGCGGACATACGTCTATAGTTCAAGCCGTCTGTGGCTTCGTTGTAGTATCCGACTTTGGCTTATGAGTCACCTGGTCAACAAGATGTCGACCAGTTTATCCTTGATCATCGGAAAGTAGTTCAGCAAATCGATATATGGCAGACAGCCCGTCGCTAGATTCCTTTCTTTGCTTCAAGTACAAGCAGACTGGCGACTTGCAAGATGCTTTTCGAATTTACGGTTTCTACGTTCTTCGCCGGCGCGATACCTACCAAACGGTGGGAATAACGACTTTCCCAAAGACAGAGACTGTGACTATGGAAATAATATACACTGTCACAGCAGACGGGCGAATGCTTCAAGCTCCATTTTGCCCCCACTACTTCGCAGACTACTCCTTCTGCGTCAATCAGTCTGCCACCAGCATCATGACCCACCATCTCGGATCAATGCAAAAATCCCCCAAAAGCCACTTTCCCGACACCGGCGGGGGGGGCCACACTCAACTCAACGCCTGTGCTAAGTCTGGCGAGTTTGGGGCGAGCTTGGGGCGAGCTTGGTGGGAATTCGGTGCAGAGAATAGTGATCTACCAGACCTGTAGTGGAAGGATAGTACAGTATGAAGGCTGTCAGAACTCTTGAACTGAGCTAGGTTGCTGTAGTATAGTGATTGCGACTTGTTGTCCTTCAAATGCTATGCGAGATGGTCGCGACTAGCTCACGTGCCTCAACAAGTGGGCAACCATAAATACAAAATCCGCACAGCCTAGGGTGTGATCTATTTTTTTCACCGTACTTTTCACAGGCGAGTCAATCGACGGAGTAGCGCGCAGAGATTGCCAACTACTCAACTGCTATTCGCATCCATGCCGACTCAATCTGATGGTATACTCGCCCCTGGCGTTCAGCAGAGCTCACCACTAACTACCTGAATAGCATCGGAGCAGCGAAGGGCCATTAGATCTTGTCGGGATGCGAATGACAACACTTTACTTGCGGCTCGATCACATCGACGGCCAAGAACGCTGGTCAAGTTCGCGGCCGGGGTCAGCGCTGGTAATGGTATTCAGCCAAAGAGGCCATTTCGCCGTCCTCTTTGGGGCAAGGACGATTCATGCCACCCGAGTCACTTCGCCAACCAACCCACTTTACCGGCGACAAATTCTCTTGAAGTCAAGCAGCAAACACAAGAGGATGTGTCTCCTACAGAGAGACATACTCCTATGAGCTCGCCAGAGGAGAGGCAAGGCAATGGCACGGAAAGGCGCGATGAATCACTTCGGCGTAAAACTCAAACACTCGACGGCAGCACAACTGCGAAGGATTGGTCAGTTCATCAGGCATCTGAAGCGCTCATGGCGATCTTGAATGGGGGAAAGTCTTGCCAAGATTATGAATCGTGAATCGGCTCCTGGTGTCAAATCGAGATGTGTCTCGGCTGCAAGTCAGAAAGGGGGTGGCTTTTCTTCTTCACGACGCGAAGCTAGAACTTATACAGTTTGCGACTGCATAGATCTTGAGGAACAAGCATCCACAATAGAACGTACATGTGTGGTCGTCTAGATTGCTCACGACTCCAGCACGATGGTGATAAGCAGACACAGAGTCGGTCGGTCTCGTACCGCAGCTGCGACGCAAAGCTGACGGCGCGTCATGTGTCACTCCTTGTCCAATGAATGGCATGGAGATTGTAGTTGTCAATAGGAACGTGGTAGTTTCAAAGCACACTTCTCACCAGGAGAAAGCGCCGCGCTGTCTACCGTTTAGCACAGGGCCATGGGCCAGCACAGCATCGCCGAAGACCAGGCCGCGAGAGTGCTGCCATTGCCGCGAAGACGGTTCATCCGCCATGCCCACTGACGGTTGCTCGGGCTCGAGAATGCCGTCAGTCATCAAGCGATTCGTGAGGCCGTGAGGAATCGACTCTGTTTCTCAACGCACCACCCGGGTTCCCCTGGAACTGTACTAGTTTCGGCCGCAGGACCCCGTGTGCGGCTCTCCTTGGTGTTGCATTGAGTCTATCAATCTATCTTCAAGCATAACGGTAACTTGCGTCCTGCAAAATAGTTGAGGTGGCGATTACACCGTATCTGTCCGCAGTCGAGCCTCTGCCGGCTTGGCTTCGGCAGCTGCAGTCGAGTGTTGGGTGAGCGGCCACCAGTACTTCGCTCCCACGTGCTCTGTGACGTTACGTCACGAGTCAGGATGACGAAAATAAAAACGCGCCGTCTGCCACTGCCTACTCTTGTGCTTTTTTACTCTTGGCTCGATATACCTTTCCTCTGTCCGTCCTCTGAGCTTGGTTGGCTGTGATGACCAAATTTGGACGCACATCGAGGGCAGAAGAGGCGGCCGTTGAAGGCTTGAGTGATGTTCAGTCAAAGCCGAGCGATGGCGTGGCTCACGATCAAATAGCAACGCCCCGATCACCAGCGTCCTCTTTGCCCGTCTTCCTCTCAGACGATGCGATGGACGCAATTGACACTAGTATGTCGGAGGTAGCAGCATAAGCCAAAGCGCGACTGACCAAGTTAGGGAAAGATCCATCGACGGCTGCTCCTGGTAACGAAATCAGTAGTGACGCCAATAACACGTGCAGCTGTGCTGTTGATAAGCCTCAGACGCACACAGCATGTTATCCTGCTTCGCTCTTTGTAGGGCAAGCCGACTCTTTAGCCTCCGCCGGCACTGAAGACAGCGCCGACGAGACTGCTTCGAAAACAGTTGAAGCTACAGGAGTTCTCTGTACACAGGACTGCGGGCACTTTGCGACAGCGAGTTACGAAATCAGGCAATGCACACCCGACACGGACGACGAAACATCGAGCACCTTGTCAGGAAGTACGACGAGACTCTCTGCGATTGTGGAGTCCCACCAGGCACAAAATGGATCGGTACAGGATGGAATTCCAGAGTTGAGATTAGAAAACGATGATGACGACTGGGAATCTGCCCAGCAGGCTGCCATGGTAGCCACAATGTGGACCAGTGCGGCACCACAACCACCTATTCAAGGAAAACGAAAGCGCGCATCTACAGACGCGACAGCTAGAGGAAACTCAAAGATCCCTAAGCAGTCGACAGAAAACGCAGGAGATGTCGAAATGATACTGGGGCTCTTTGATGGGGCCCTCCCAGGCATACAAGCACGGCAGAACGGAGGAAAGCTGTTTGACCCCAACAGTGCGTTCACTGGAACTCCAAACGAGTTTCAAGAAATGAAGCCAAGAGACAACGTCTTGAGGTTCGCTGGGCCGGGTGACTCTGAGCATCATACCGCAAGCCGCGAATGCGACGACGGTATTGCGCGGGAGAGCGCCAATTCGAGAGCCGATGGATTCAAAGGCAGGCGTCCGAATCATTGGCAAAGCTCTGACACGAACAAGCCGTAGAAGTGTCAATAGCGACAAACGGTTACGGAAATCTCTGGGGGGATTGCTTTTGTTGCGTTCAAACCTTTGAATCGAAATTTCGAGGGGACGTGGACCCTGCAATGAGATTGAGAACGACCAGATTATCAATCTGTCGAATCGAGCAGTGCCTGTCCCGGCGTAAGAAGTCACAGTTTGAGTTCCGCCAATACGCTCACTACACTCGTCAGTAGGGTAATCGCGCAGCTACTTGCGAATGCCAGCTCTATTTCTTTTCTTGCCGAGTCTCTAGCCGCGTAGTCTGGCAAATCAGCCGGAGCGTACAGTGATGTCGTCGCTAGACCCGACGCGATTTATACATGCCTGCCAGCGATGCTAATCATGCTGGCAGAGCGTCATGGCGCGAATGCCAGTTTGCATTGCCACAGAAATTGTGGACTTGTCTGACTGTCTTTTTGCCCTATAGTGTTTTTTGACGTTTTTACAGAGCGTGTATAGGCATTCCTACTGATGTTCCTTGAAGACACGACCGAAAGCTTACTATCGCTATTCATAGCTTGTCTACTGGCCGTGAACCACTACAGCATTACCGAGAAGCAGGTCGGAGAAAATCCTGCCGGTGCCCGTGATGCTCTTTCGGTCGTATTCGCCGATAGCTACTCGAGGCTCTTACAATGTAGTCAGTCTCCGCGCAGTCTGTGAGACGGGACCGTGACTCACCGTCTGCCTTTGTGTGCCAGTGTCCCCCCGTTTTTGGCGCATGATGTCGACGAGGCTGCGGCCTTGTTTTACGATTGTACCGTCCATTTTATCAATATGCAGTGTGGCGACTCTGTGTACAATCCCTGGGTTTGATTGTTTTTTCCATCATGAGAGCGATGCCAGTGGGTAGCATCCAATTTCCAGGGAGTTCCGGCACGCCACCAACATTGCCGTGGGCGACTCTTGTTGAGCGATGATGTCCTGCTACTCGCGTACATTGGTGCGCAGACCGACTGGGCCAGAACCAGGCGGATTCGACAATCCTTTGCCGCTATCGAACGTGCTGCATATCGCGCGTACGTTCGCCGCAGCATTTGCGGTCCTCGTCTGGAATTTCTACCGCTTCACTGACAGAATGCTAGTCTTGGCAGTAAGTGGATGATGTGACCACATTTGTCCATCACTGACCACCTTCAGAGCACCAGAGGAGCGCGGTGGCGACGAATCTAAAATGGATGCGGACGACGAAACTAATTCGGTGGCCCGACCAACTTGAGGGCTGAGAACCTTGGCCAGGATCGCGTACGGCCCTGGCGCATTTGATGACTTGCGGTCAAAGCAGAAATTTTACCTCTCAATCTGGTGTTCGAATACTTACGACTGGCGTCGTTGCGCCATAGGCTCCAGTTCAGAGGTGAAAATTATTCAACGTCGAGCAGCAAGCATGAGAGAATATGCACTCTACAGGTGAACTTCCTGCCTCGGCCCCGGTAGAGGAGAGGTACCAAGTCGACGGAGAAAACATGAGCAGGACGAGACAACTGCGTATGAACACCCCATTGTCGAGGCATCTAACACATCATAGCGATGTCGACTGGAAAGAGATCCTGCATAAGTACATAATTGCGACTCGCCTCTTGTTGCTGTGGAGTGTTTTCCTCACAACGATTCAAGGACTTGGGATGGTGTCCTTTCATGCCCAGGTCGTGACAATGCTGATAGGTCTTTGAAATCTAGAGCGACAGGCCTAATTTCGTATTTTCGTGACGGTTGAGATACTTAGTATGACTGGGTGTGGGCGTATGAATGGTCAACTGCCCCACACTGCCAGCAGTAGTCAGGGATAGGAGCTAGCCTACACGTTGTGGCAGGGTTCACACTTATGTGGTGCGTGCATTAGTGGATGATTTTAGTAGTGAGTCCGGCCCGCCGAAACTGGCGTGAGCAAAATGTAAATCCATCGGCAACCAGGCCCATTTTACGTTCCGCCATGTGTCAGAGAGCAGTCTGCACACCACACAACGTGACATCCCAGAGCAAAGGTCGGTGCGCCTCGCGTGAAAGCCGAATAGGACTCATGCTGGATAAGCCCCACAGTCCCTGTCAAATACCGGGTCCGACGCCAGCGATCAGTGGCCATTCCTGTGATAATTGATCTCGGTAAGCCGCACGCTGCCTCAGGCTAGACGTCCAGGTCCCCTCTGGCGGTTTCCGGATCCAGACTCATCGCGGCGAAACTCGACGCGGAGAGAAAACCAGCGACGGAGGTTGCTTTCGCCAGACTAGGAAAATACTGGTCCTGAAAGTGGCACTATGGGAGGGCGTCGTGTTATTGGGCAGCTTGGCGACCATTTTGAGACAGTTATCCCGACAATACTGCAAACTAGATTCCTAGTTTCCCGCGAAACTGTGATCCCGGACTGCCGATGCGCTCACAAGGCTGCGCCACTGGCGGTGGCTTGGTTCGAGTTTTGCTGCTCCAGCAGGCTGTACCTGTGTGGCGTATATTAGTCAGCAGCGCGATCATGGTCAGAGAGACGCGTCGCAGCCGACCACCGGTCGTGTAGACAACCATGATGTTTCGATGGGCACGTGCGCGCCGCTCGCTTTACACGCAAGAAAAAGCACTAAACGGACGGAGGAAGAATGGGTCTACGAAGGGAGAACGCAGCCTCCTTGGAAGCAGCCATTGCCGCGTTTGACTTCGGCACCACCCACTTCGCCACTGCCGTCACCACGGTTACGTGGAAGCCGGTGACAAGCGACAGGCCACAGGGGGAATCTTCGGCGAAAAAAGACGAACCGCAAGGAAAACGGTTGGAAGTCCCGCTCGGAAAGGAAAACGAAGGCAGTGGACTAGTAACGAAGTGGCGATATCCTGTCCATGTGGTGTTGTCAGCCGATGGCCCCAAAGCGCTGGAATTCGACGACGTGAAGGACCCCGAGAACATGAGCTTCGGATTGAAGCAGGCCATGCTGAGTCCTCTCTACGAGCATCCAGACGGGGAGGGCGCCAAGTTCATGCAGCTCTGCAGGAAGTACGCTCCATCGGGCGCGGCTGGGTCCGAAGAACAGGGCGCTGCCGCTCTGCTCGATGCTTCCTACGTGTTGCACTTCGAATTTGGATGGGGCAAGATTCAGGAGCTCGCCGCCGAGGACAGACTAGCCATTACGGAGATACGCATCGCGATGCCTGCAATTACCTACCAGAGCCAGGAAGGCAACCAAGTTCGAGCCCGAATCAAGCGCTGCGCGGTGAAGGCAGGAATTCCCGAGGAGATGATTGTCGATGTATCAGAAGACGAATGCGTCATGGCGTATTTCTTGTCCTCGCCGAGCTGGGAAGCCATGTCCCGGAACCGGGCACGAACGGTTGATCACATTCTACCCTCACACCACAATCATGAACTGATTCTCGTTTTTAGGTCGTCGTAGCGGACCTTGGTGGGGGTACGTCGGTATGAGCAACGCTGCATCCAAGGACGTTTTCGAAAGCTGATGGCATACAGGACATAATGGTTTTGCGGGTTGATGAAAACGGCCGCACCAAGCAGCTTCGGCACTCGATTGGTGTCACAGGCGGGGTGGCGGACGTGGAGGCCAGCCTTTTGAAGCCATGCATGGGGAAAAGCTTCACAGTCTATAAAGACGTGAAAAAATGGGCGCATAACTTGACTGACAACTCTGGCGACTTTGACCAGGATGGTGTGTTCGTCCGTGCAAATGACATGAAAGATATGTTCCGTCAATTCTGCGGCCCTGGCCTCGACATCCTCGCCGAGACAGTAACGGACGAGGCACAGGCGGACCTGGTTGTGGTCTCGTCCGTGGCAGTAGCTTCAAACGTCTTTTTACAGGGTCTGCTGAAACAGAGGCTTTCTCAAGCCAGGCCTGGCCTCGAGGTTCACATCATGGATCCCGAGGATGCCCAGTGTGTACCAATTCGCCGCTACGCTATGTATGTACACGTTTACTCATCATGATTTCAGGAAAGCTGTGCATCTAGGCGCCTCGATGCCCTATGTCATGCCAGAGAGCGCTCTTGAGTTGTTCAAAGCAAAGGCGTTCGGCACCCTAGAGGGCGAGGCAGGGTCGTCCGACCGGGCCCATCGCTTTCGGATACTGGAGGTGAAGCAAGGCCGTTGTTCAGAGTTGGAGACCATACCGGAAACTTGGGAAGTGTTTGGCGATGAGCTCTGCGTTCGGCCGCATACTTTTGACTTCGAGAAACCAGCAACAGGATGGACTCCACGCAAGCCAGCCATCACGGAGCACAAATCTGCTGATTCTTTCCGCCCCATGCTTTCGAGCCGATATGCTGTGTCTATGGGGACGTTTGTCATCAACGTGGCATCAGCAAAACAGGCTACACTGTCAGAAGAGGCCGGATGCATGCTCTCAACGCAATGGTGTTGGAGCAAGTCTGAATCAGACCCCTTGCTGACGCTGCGCGTCACACGCCACGACGGGGCTGTTGTTGTTGTAGACATGAAGCTTGTACGGACACGCTACAGCATCAGGCTCGAACACTTGAAAACAAGTATACAGGAATGCCCGACAGAGATTCTGTCGGTACGTGAAGTGGCGGGCGACCAGATCGGCAGAACGGCCTTGCCTCAACAGCGGCGTGATGCGACGCACATAGCATCCGAGACGCATAATGCCGGGGCTGGCCGCGAACTCGGCGGCCAAAGCGTCGACGTGCAACCCCCGACCAACGGCGTGAAGCGCAAACGAGATGCGTCGACCGACGGAGGGCGCCGAGCAGTCTCAGAGACGATAGTCCTGAGCAGCGCGTCCCCCTCGCCGTCACATGCTCGGGAAGCTCCTTACCTGGATGTTGCGGCGGGCAAGCTCTCAACACGGGTTGAGTGGGCCGATTTAGATCTGCTAGCGGACGGGAAGAAGCTCAACGATAACCTGGTCAATTTCTTCCTGCTTTATCATCTGTACAAGTTTCGGAAGACCAACTCGAAATTGGCCATACATCTGTTCAGCTCTTTCTCTTTCCAGGCACTCAGCAAGGACGGAGGAGAAAACTTCCAGAAGTGGCCACGCAATGTTGATCCTCGATCGTTCGACTATTTGGTGGTACCAATTCACGAGGAGGATCACTGGTACCTCGCGCTGCTCTGTAAACCGCAGAGATTGGCTGGTTCGAGCCACGTCGCTGTGCGCGGAAGAAAAGCCTCACTGCGGTCCACTGCTTCACTCTCGCAGCCTTTGTTGATAACGCTGGATTCGCTTGGAAAAGAGCATCCCGAGACTTGCAAGGCTCTCCGAGGGTACATGAGGCAACACGCAGGAGACAAGAGTGAGATATGTGACAGGCTTCCGGCCGTCACAGCAACCAGCATACCTACGCAGAGCAACGACTATGACTGTGGTGTTTACCTGCTAAGCTACGCTGTAGAGTTCTTCAGGAACCCGGATCGATTCGTTCAGTCTCTGACGCAGGATACGGACGCGACCTGGTCAGTGAATGCCATGCGCACGCGTGACAAGATTCGCACTGCGCTGGGAGAGGTCAGGAAGAAAGGACTACCATCTAGTCACGAGCTTTTGGTGCGGGCAATTTGATCAGTTCTCATGTCAGCTTATGTGTAGCTAAACTCGTCTGTGGTTTCCCTTGTATAGATTGGATAGTGGTTTAGTACTGGATGCTAAGTGTACTTCGTCTTCTTGAGCGGACTCTGTCCAAGTGACTATCTTTAGTGTCGAGGCGTCAGGGGACTGCCAGACTTCTCATGAGGTTCAATGTGAAAACTCTCTGGGTGGGCTTTAAGAACAAAATAGTCAGGGGTCAGGTGTCATCTTACCGATAGAATGCTCGCCGTCTGTAGTGGCGAGAGAGCGACTATGGGCGGCACCCCAGACTCTTACATCCGCGGAAGAGAATTGTGCTTTGGCGCGCATACGCCGAGACATCATCTAAATTCACCTGAAAGGGTTTTCGATCGAGACGGCTCGCTGGTACGTTCATAGTGCAATGTTTCAAGATATAAAGTACAAATAAACTGACTACAAGAGCCGGGGAAACTGTGCTGTTTCGAGACGCTTAATTGCTACAGACAGCACAAGTTTGATGAGATCGGCTCACCAAGCAGCCAGGCTCCGGAATCCGCTGAATGATGGTATGCCTGCTATAGAAGCAACACTATCTTTTCTGCCAGCCTGTTGTGGTCACTGCTGATCAAGAGCAGGTCAAGTAGAGGGTGGTTGTGATACCGTTGTGCGATGCGGAGCTGATGAACGTGTCGCAAGGACTCTTTACACGGATGAGGCACAGTTTGTTTCCTTTGTACGTTGATACTATCGTCTGTTGGTACAAGAAGGCCTAATTGTGACATGCTACGTACGCGCTGACAATTTCCTTTTGCAGGTCATGAGCACGTCCGAGGAAGCGCTGCTTGCTCGTGTTGAAGTGTGCGAGCTTAACACAGACATGCACTTATACATTCGCCTAGATCAGAGATGACATGTGAACCGTGGTTATTTAGGCCGACGCACATGCCGTGCAGAAATCGTGCGAAGCGAGGTAGTCGATATCATATACGTTGGAACTGTAAGAACGCAGAGGCAGTTTACGCATCACAGGTCACAAGCATAACACGGACGCCATGCAACGTCATAGATGATTGAAGACGGGAAACCTGCTACCATTTGTTCTGAGGGCTCCACAATACCAACCAAAAACCTTTCAGCCAACACAGACACAAATTAATACACGCCCATCGAAGCGAGGCGGTAGCAAACATGGACATCTGTCGTCGATATGCTACACTACCTTCTAGCACGGCATAAATGAGTAGGCAATGCAATCTTTGGACATGGTCCCGCCGTAGTTTTGCACATGACATTCCTTCTCAATGTCTATCAGGGTTGTATAGCATGTGTCAAAGTCGATGGCTCTACGACCGCTGCAATCTCTGCCGAAGAAATCCCAGTGCAGGTGAAAATCATGCGCAAGTGCGCCTACGGTGTAGTTTTTGCTATAAACGCTGTTCTGGGGTGAAAGCGGTTCGTACGGTTGACCGCAAAAGCTCCTCGTCCACTTGTCAAAAATGTCCGAACCTAGACTACGTGTTGTATTGCCTTGGTAGCAAACCGCCTTGCCTTCCAATTGCTTGTGCGCTTCATCGATGAGCGTGGACAACGAAGCCGGAATAGAAAGAGTCCTACTGGACGAAACGGGTGCCGCTCGTGAAGCCATTGCGGTTTCTGGTGAAACGTTTCGGTCGGCGGTCGCTCCTTGCGAATATGCGAAAAAGTGTACTAAGAACCAGAGCCCGTTCATGGTAGAGGAAAAACAATTTTGGCTCGCAATGGCTCAGTTCAGCCGTCATGGTTACGCCCAGTTATATAGTCTGATGTTTTTAGTTTCGTTGTCGGTGCAATAGAAGCCGTTTCTTGCTCTCGAGAGATCTGGTCTAGCCAAAGGCCGGATAGCACGGAGCTTCAAGCTCATTGAGCGGAAAGATGATCTGGATTGGAGGCTGAACGTGTTATAATATCAAGATACATTCATTTAATGTTTTATTACACCCGGTGGCTTCCCGCCAATAGGGATCACTAAGTATGCCTAAATACATTTCTGACTGCTCGCGTCAGATGCTCTGGTCATCCCTCTCGTTGTTTGATCGCTTTCACTTCGTCACACCACCCCCGAAACAGCTCACATGCCGCGTTGTTTATCAATTTTGACTAGCTAGCTTGAGGGCTATTCCTCAAGTGTTTGGAGTCCTATCTGCAGCGACCGAAGCGTCGCTAGTCATACGAGCGGTGCATGTAGCCCATGATGTGGTGAAAAGCCATTGTAGTTCTTTGCTTATCAGTTGTCGAATCGTCCTGTGGCGAGTGTAAACTGTATCGTCGATCGAATGCTCCCATGTTTGGTTTCCATTTCGGTCCGTTTGATGCCGACTTTCCTCCTAGTCGATGCGACAAATCATGCCATCTCGTGCTTGTGCATGCTCGTATCTCTTTTCGCTGCTCATCCTGTTGCGGGCACCGTACAAGAAAATGTTTGGCCGTTTTCTTCGCCTGCCCACACGCGCATTGGTCCGAGGGCACTGCTTTGATTCGATGGAGATAGCCGTTCAATCTTGCCATGTCTGTCCCCACGTACTGCAAAACAACGCAGACTGAAACCTGACTGAATTTGGGTGCAACAAAGAAAAGGACCCCAGGTCATAGATACTGTACGGTATCGCATGGAGACGAGAATGATCCATTGGATCTCTAACTCAGGTCACTAAATCGGTTAAGGGACGTGGCTTCCAGTCGCTTTCGGCGACTGCATAGATGAGCCACAAACGTATGAATATGTTCCGCCATTTTTTGAAACCTCTTTCAAAACCTTATCCCAGCTAATTCGCAATATGAACAAGATCTGGGACGTTCCTGGAGAGATGAATCGGAGAGAGAACGGGGTCCGAGATGGTCGCGATTCTGGTGTAGACGCATTGCTTCTTTTTCTCCTTTCTCGTCTGTCCTTTGGAGTGTCGCCTCGGTTCAAAGATCTACCTCTCTGATATTCCATCCGTCACGGGATTGTTGGGTATATTGCCTCTGATGCTGTGCGGGCTAGCTCAAGTTCAGCCTCTACAAGTACCATGTTAAAGAGATCGCGAAGTACCGCTACAGTGAAGGGTGCCGCCCCTTAGGTACAATGTGTTATCAAAGAAACAGTCGAAAAGAGTGCTCATTACCTTCTAGCAAAGTCCCACATACCGCTTACGATCTCCGCAGCGATGCAACAGCCACTAACGCTGCCAACAAAGAAATCTACTTTTCCTGCGCCAATTCTGTCGCGGTTGAGTGGATGACCACCCAAGATTCCTCTGATAAATAACCAAGCTCGACTACTCTGAACATCTGTAGAGACGCATGCCGAAACGTAAAAACGTGAAAAATGCGAGGCGATAGTTTACGCATCGCCTTCGGCCTTGCCGCTCCTATAGCAGCCTCCCCGATGACTCCGGCCTCGACCACAACGATCGGGCGCTGGCGACCTCTGGACGGTCAAATTGTTTTCGATTTGGAGATTGTGTATGAAGATGTGGCAGAGTTGTTCAAATCGTCGTGGAATCCTTGGATGCATGACATTGATCATATCTATACGCACTTCGTATACACCGTGCCATATATCACCGCGCTCCCTACTGCTGCCATAGCTGCCTCTATTTCGTGGTCTCCACACTCCACAGACTCCATTACGACTACGATGGCCCTCATGGTTCCAGAGCATGCTAGACCAGAAGATAGTGAAACCAAACTCGCACTTACCACTCCTTCTGACACACCGGCACCTCCAACTGGACCATCTAGGGAGACCGCATCCTTGAGTTCAGCGTTTAGCACAACACCAAGCACAGCATATATATCAGAGTCCGACCAAAGCCCAACTCTTAGTTCTACCACGAGTTTAGCCTCCACTCCAGCTTCTACTTCCACCATCAGCTCAACGTCTATCCCAACCTCCACCGCAGTCCTTACCTCCACCACTAGTTCATTCGCTACTCCAATCTCTACTCCAATCTCTACTCCAATCTCTACTCCAATCTCTACTCCAATCTCTACTCCAATCTCTACTCCAATCTCTACTCCAATCTTTACTCCAATCTCTATTTCCACTACAAGTTCAACTTGCACTTCTGGCTCTAATTCGGCCTCTATCCCAGCGTCTGCTTCTACCGCTGGTTTCACCTCGACCCCAACAATTACTTCCATCATCAGCTCAAACTCTATTCCAACTTCTACTCCAACCTCTACTTCCACCACCAGTTCAACCGATCCAATCTCTACTCCTGCCTCTACTTCCACTATTAGTTCAACTTCCACTTTTGGCTTCAATTCAGCCTCTACTTCTACCACTAGTTCAGCCTCTAGTTTAACCTCGACCCCAGCAGCTACTTCAATTATCAGCTCAAGCTCTACTCCAACTTCTGCTCCGACCTCTACTTCCACCACCAGTTCAACTGAACCAATCTCTACTCCAGCCTCTACTCCTACTTCTGATCTAAGCTCTACTTCCACAATCAGTTCGGCCACTATACCACCTTTTATTTCAATAATTACTTCCATCAGTTCAACATCTACTTCAACCTTTGCTACACCTTCTACGTCCACCACTATGTCAACTTCTACTTCAACTTCTGCTCCAATCTCTGCTATAACCTCTACGCCAACATCTGATCCAGTTTCTACTTTCGCCACCACTTCAAATTCTGCGCCAACAACTACTCTCAACAACAGTTTAAGTTCTACTTCAACGACTACTTCCATCACCAGCTCAACCTCCACTCCGACGTACACTACAACCTCTACCTCCGCCTCTACCTCAGTCTCTATCTCTACATCAAACCCTGATTCAACCTCTACTTCCACCACTACCTCTACTCCGATGAGTGTTCCAATCAGCTCAACATCAACTCTAACTTCTACTCCAACGACTACTTCCATCAGTTCGACAGCAACTCCAACCTCTACGTCTACTATCAGCTCAACATCAACTTCTACTCCAACTTACACTCCAACTTACACTCCGACCTCTACTCCAATCTCTGATCCAACCTCTGTCTCAACTTCTGCCCAACCTTCCGTCGTGGTCGAAAATTTTTGTCATGGCATCAGCGGCGACTACTGGGTTGTGTCGCGTGATGCGGCCGTCGCCAGCGCCTTTTTATTCTGCGGACAAGGTGTCAAGGTAGTCAAGTATAACGAGAACTCCGTGAACGAGCTCGAATTATCTGCTATCAATACAAAAGATGATACTAGAGGGCCTAAAGATGATCCTGACTGTCTCAGTCGCCTTCGAGATTCTATCATTGATGGCTGCGATGGAAATGACTACTGGCAAAATCCGTATAACTATAAATTTGGCTCTAATTTAACTTCCTCCGATGGTTGGGTCTATGAGATGAAAGCTCTGAATAGAAAAGTTAATGAAGTCAGCTGCGACGTGACTTGGAAAGGAGTGCTGGACAAATTTGAAATTCGTGGCAAGAACGTGCCGTACGCGAAACTTGGCCCCAATGGCGAAGGACTCCAGGCAGAATTATCAGGCTGTGGTGCGGTTACTGAGTGGGATTTCGAGCCAACGCCCGATGATGTCAAATTCCAGTGGTACGCGAAGGGCCAGCTTGGGGTGGGTGCCAAGAAGTGTATTGGAAATGCTCTGGTCCGCGCTGGCGGCGCTGACCGAGGCCACTGCAAGGGCCTAGGACTGTGACGGAGTGCTGCAAGTAGCGTGGTGCCAATGCGAGATAGTATAGACGAGTCGCTGGGCTACGTCGATGAGAGTACCATGTTTTCGGCAGTTTAGGGCAAATATCGTAGCATCGATGCAGACCGTCTTCTAATTCAAGCCGCGTGACGGCGCCCGCCTGCGTGGTAATGCATTCTTGGTAACAGAGTATAGTATTCATGGCTGAAACTACCTTGACAAAGTTTTGCGTTTTCTTTCGGCCCTATGTCAACTTCTAGAAATAATGTCCAGAGAAAAAACGAGCAGTATATTCATCGAGCGGAACAGGTCCCAGCTTCTTTCGTGGAAACAGCTGAGGTGGACGAAATTCGACTCCCGTTCGCAGCGATCTACTCGCGAGGACGTTTCATGCTGATTTCCTCGCTTCATACAAGATTCAAAAGAGCAACGGCTTCGAAATAGCTTTCATGGATTCCAAGCACCCTGTACAGCGCAAGCAAGTGATCTGAAGCGACCTGCGTCCAAGCATAACATATAGGAAGTGGGTCTCAGTCGATGCTCAGCGCTAGCCAATATCAGCTAGCCGTCCGCCTCACCCAAGAAAAGGAAAACACTGAGACACTCTAATCTCCAAGTGTTGCCAGCTATTGCTAGCGGACCTTGCTCTTTGAAGTGAATGTTCTCTCTTTCATCTTGAATATCAGCAGTCCCGGTCTCCCAAAGCATTTCGCTGCTAGAACTTTGAACCGCACTACCGAGGTTCAGCGGCCAACACTCGTCTGGTGTAGAGTCTGTTCTAAAGGGTGGTGGCTCAAGAGGCAGAGCAGGTCATGTGCGAGTAAGCATAGTCGAAGGCTTCCAGATACCCTATCATCTGGATTACAGCAGCACAGACCACCAGGATGTGCATGAACGAGTGGGAGCCGCACATGTCGAATCTTTCGGGCCAACGACTTTCGGGAAACCTCGCCTTTCGAAGCACGTGTGTCAGAGTCGATCTCTTCCAGCATATGAAAAAAGGGGACTCACTACATATAGCGCGGCTCCAGATAGCAGACAACCTATCTTTGCCAACGCAGTATGGGTGAAGGCTTTTTTGTTCATCAGATCCGGCCCGAACATATCGAGCCCATGAATCAACGGCGCCGCGACAGACATACCAGTCGCCACAAACGCTAGTGTTCGCTTGGACCGATGCTTGTGGCTCTGAAACTTGGGATGCGTGTTCATGATGATGGTCAACGCCCCAGAAAGCCCAGTCTACTGATTGAGAAAAGTGGTGTTAGCTCCGACTACCAGTCTTGAGGCAGAGAGAGCCAGGCATGTGGGCTCAACTAACCAAAGACCAATACGTAAGGCGCAGCGTAGTCTCACACCAGAAGATGATGTATACCCCCAAAACAATGTCTCCGACGATGAACATTCCTATGCCAAGCATATCTAGTCGGTGGCAGAGATGGTCCACGGTGCAAGAGTGGTTCATCAAAGTATGATAAAGAGCCGAAAATGCGCAGCAAATGGTCGCCGTAAGCATAAAAATTGAGAACATGACAAAATCGGTGCTATTGGCTTTGGAATACTTGTCAGCGAAGTATCGCCAGAGGAAGCACTCGCCGAAGAGGAAGATCACAGCCGGAATGAGATGGGAATAGATGTTGACCGTTTCGTTGTGGAGATACCTCCAGCTGCGGACCGAGGCGTGAACCGAGCCTGATATGGGACGGTAACCGTGGCGAATCCACTGGCTATTTTCGTGTCGAAACCATTCCGGCATCTCCTCAAACGAGAGAAGATCTGGGCGTCCTGTCTCGCCAGACCTAGACTTGGAGGAGTGGCTTGCCATTCCCCGCCCCTGGCACGCTTCTACTCCCGTGGCGGGAGCTCGGAGACGCGCCGCGGATGCCATTTGCGGTGGTATCTGGGTAAGAATTATCTGAAGTCGGAATCAGAGAGTGAGTAAGATCAAAATCGAAGGTCTTCGTTTCTCTTTGCTGTGCATTTGCTCGCGGAGATCATCTCCTCACCTGTCGACAATTTCCTGCCCTCGAGCTGGTCGAGGGGGGTGGTCTTGACTTGCGCTTAACTGTGATATCAACCTGCCAGGAATGTCTTACTGTAAGTACAGCACTTAATAACAGCGCAGATATATAACAACACCGCACTGGTACCAGATGTAAATGCGATGACCCCTTACGAAGCAAAGGTTTGAGCGCAGCAATCATGCCCTGCGGTTCGTCGCGACCGATGCCGCTTCCAGCTGCCACATGGCGTGCCACAGTCAAGATCATCGCAACTGCCAGGATTGGCTCATTCGAAGGTGCTCCATAGTCCTTTCGTCTGAAATAATCATAGCAGCTGCAGTATAGGTTCAGCGTCTTTCACCGTGCCCTCATCCCTATTATGCAATCAAAGTGATTCGTAACATAGCTTCGGCTTCTCGCGTATAGATGAATCTCATCGACAACTGGTCATAATCGCACAGCCCTCCAAGTAGTAGCGGTTATGGCGACGGCCGTGACCGATCGCAACGCCGCTCTCGAGCGGCTTTACAACAGCAATTCGAAGGGTAGCTCAATGCCTCCAACGACCCGATAAAGCACGCTCACAAGATCTCGATAGGACATTTCCTTCTCAGCCCGATGCAGCTGCCTCGTCCCGAACTCACGCAGACGCAGTCATCCCGCAGCGTCAGCGTCCAGCTTCCCAGTCTCCGCGAATTCGATCGGGGCGTCGACGCTCTGGTCAAGGCGAACGGGGGCCGCGTTCGTCCCTGGAGCCCGGCCACCCCCCGCAAAGCCTCCATGGCGCTCTGGGCCATCCTGTCCCCGCCGCCTCCAGCCCCTGCTCGGCTGTACACTCTGTCTGAATGCTTGGGGCAAATCGAGGGGCTCCGGGATGAAGGCTCCGCCGGTAGACCCGCCGGGCCTCCTACGCACGCCCGCAGCGATCACAGCGCGGCGGCTGATGACGCGGAGCGCATGAACCCGAGGTATACCATGGAAGAAGGCGATTTCATTATCTACGCCCTCTGCGACAAGAGACTAAGTTGGCAAACTATCCATAAGGAGTTTAACGCCAAGTTCGGAAGAGATCGCGAGCGTTCCCTTTCGGCCCTACAGGCGTGGTACTACAGAACAAACCAGCAGATTCCGGTGTGGGACCAGGATGGCGCGCTGGTCTTTGAGAACGATACGGATGTGGAGCCCAAGCAGAAGAGCTTTCGCTGCCACGAGCGCGACAGTCAAGGGCGTGCGATGAACACACCGGGTCTAGCGCAACGATATCCAGAGCGGGCCGTTTGTTATGATTGGGTGGATCCAGGCCTGAAGCTCGCAATGAGGGCTTGGGGTACGTCCCTACCGAAGTTTGTCCGGCCGTCCATGCTGACAAGAAAGGACAGCCGAAAAGCGAACCAGGCAGTATCGTGAACGCCGGGAGCGTCTGCTAGAGAAGTACCGTCGTAGCTAGCGAATCCAGTCAGCCCATGCGCGGACGAAACAGGAAGACTAGCTTGAGCTACTGTTGTTGCTTCCCGATTATGCGGTGGTTGTGCAGTAGAACACACTCCTTGACGTAGTGCGTAGTTTATGGACCTCTGAAGCAATACTACTAAAAAAAGCGGCGAAACTATCAGTGAAAAGTAAGGCACCATGAGAGAAACCAATCAAATGAAATTGGACCATCTATGAAGCAATTCGCGAAGAGCACTTTCGCGGCAATGCAGAACGGTGCGACTGGAGCGATCATTTGCTACAGCTGCGTCCCGCTCTTTTGACAATCCGGCGTGCGTTCAGCGGCCATGGCGGCGTTGTATCCAGAAACCGCTGGAAACGACACAATTTCCTCTTGGTACAATTCTTCCCGGCAAGGATGAGCTCATGCAAATCAGCCGGATTCAGCTGATATATTCGCTGATACCTTGATCGAAGTGGCCGAAAAAACCTAGCTCGGCACTACAGGGTAGCTGGCAGCATTGTTGTACGGCGCGCGACAACGCTAACGTGAAAAGTACAAAGTAGCAACGCATGCTAAGTCCTCGACCCGCAAAATTGTGCGAGTCGGTACAGCACACTCAAGTAGCGCTGCTGAATCGTAGGTACCCACAAGTGCTTGCCAGCTGACCTTACGTTGGCTCAGTTGTGAGTAGCAGCGTTGCTTGACCTCCATTTCTGGCGCATTCTGACAACCTACTGTCTGGCTCAAGCACAGCGTGGAATGCGCGATTCTGGGTCCGCCCCACCGCCGCTTCCCAGCTGGCACACTCTCGTTGATTTGTTCAAGGGCGCACTATTGTACATTTACGGCGATGCGATGGCTTTCTTCTCACTTTCCACACTGAGGATAACCATAAAGAGTACTGTACCTAGCTCGAGATTTCCCAGTCCTGGCAGATGGCTCAGTAGCTATTGAGCAACTCCAGGACTCCCGCGAGCCTGAGCGCTATGTACTGCCGGCCTTGCAAGCTGGTCCACTGCCATCGCTACCTTGACGATTGCGCGCAGAGACCTGCAGCAAAGGATCATGAGGGAGCTCGATTCATGTCTTGAATCCAAAGCCAAGGCCCTGGGCGAGATCTGTCAGGTTCCTACACTTCTGGTACTCTATGACTTTGACGATCTCAAATGGCACGTTGTGAGAGGGCGCCCCGATTTCGCAATGCCATTGGATCTGAACAAGCTGGCAGGCATCCCTTCCTACTTCCCATACGAGTGAAGTATACTGCTAACTAGCTATAGGAGGCATTACCGATGGACATTGGCATGCAGATCGAACGCGGGCGACAGCGCTGCAAAAACCTCAGTTCAATGGCGAAGAGACTCTGGGATCGGACGGAGACGCCCATCCTTGTCTTGTATCAGGATTCGCGTTTGGAAGGGTGGCATGCTACCAAATACTGCCCCGGCGGTACAAAATTCCCAGATCTAAGTGCTCCATTAGCCAATCTGCAATTTGAGGCATGACAATATGCTTGTTTTCAGCAGTAGACAATCTACTGAAATATACTGCAAATAGCTGTGGTAAATTGACGCGCAGTTAAACAGGTCTAATGCTAGTCCAGACTGCACCGAATGGTTACTAGGGTTTCTTAGGGATTGCTCGAAACCAGAGAGTAGCTGACAGCATTGTACGGCGCGCGACAACGCTAACATGAAAAGTACTGGATTGCGACGTATGCTAAGTCCTCGGCCCGCAAAATTGTGCGAGTCTGTACACCAGGCCTCAGTAGCGCTAGTACATTCTAGGTACCCAGAACGGGGTCGCGGGTCAGCCTTGCTATGGCTCAGTCCTTGCTTAGCGCTGCTTGACCTCCACTACTGGCACATTCTCCAGATGGCAGCTCACCCTCCAAGCGCAACTAGTGATGCAGGCTTCTGGGTCTTTGACAGTCTCTCTCTGCTGTCACACCCCCATCGGTTTGATCACCGGTAGACTACATCTTTTCGAGGACGCGAGGTTCTTCTGACTTGCTCCGGCGAGATAACTATGTAAGGAGTAAATGCTCCGCGATCGCCCAATAAGCAGACAGCTGCAAATATCGAAACAAGTCCGGCGATTCTATCGACCACTTAAGTTCTGCTGGGCCTTGTTCCTGCAACTGGACTTAATACTGTGGCCACCTTGACGATGGCGTCCAGAACCCGTCAGCAGCAGGCCATCCTGAAGAAACTGAGGCCTAGTCTTGAATCCAAAGCCAGGGCTCTGGGCGAGAAGTGTCAGGTCCCTACACTACTGTACTTGTACTTTATGACTTCACCGATTCCGAATGGCATATTGTGAGATGGCCCTCTGATCTTGCACTGTCACTGGATCTGAATGAGCTGGTAGGAATTCTCACGTGCGAGTGAGGCATAGTGCTGACCAGCGGTAGACGACGACACCGACTGAAATTAGTGAGCGGGCCACATGCGGGCGACAGCGCCGCGAGAGAAACATCAGCTCTATGGCGAAGAGACTGTGGGATGGGACGAAGACAGCTATCGTTGTCATGTTATCAATTACTGCCCTGACGGTGCGAAGTTTCCAGATATTAGTGCTGCATTAGCCACCCTGCAAATCGTGGCATAGTATACTGCCTATTGAATGCAGTAGATGGTTTGCTGGACTGTTTTCCAAGTAACCGTAGTACATTGAACCTCAACTGAACGAGTCTGCTGCTAGTCTAATCTGCGCCGAATGTGATGCCATGGAGAACAATTGTCCGCCGCATATCTTCCATGTGTGTATGGAATTATCTTCTGCACGCCCCATCAACCAGCACACGCCTCGGAACAGAGCAAACTTGGCCAAAAAGTCCCGCTCATGATCGCTCCACTCCGGACTTGCAAAGTTGAGATGCCCCTCTATACATTTGTCGCCAATTCTTTGAACGACCAATTCTACGCTCAATACCACGATATATCCGGCTGTCGCGGGCTATGCCGCTCTGCAGCCATGTTCAAGGCACCTCTAGGAGGGCTCGACTAGCTTAGGCTCCAGCACAGACCTCCTGCCTTCCCACACAAGTGCTTGCATCCCCGGCTCAGTGAAAATGCCTGCTGGCGCTGGGACTGGCCCGTTATTGGCTCATCTTTGTATGCTTGGCTTGAGAGGCCGTGCACAGCAGGCTCTATTTCGGTGGAAGACTTGCGTGGCTAGATAGTGAACGCGGTGCTGTCTGTAGTGATACCACCACACCAGCATTCCGCGGCACTATACACTTCATCTCATGATCGATGGCCCCTCGTGCACCGGCTTTCATGAAGTATAGGCTCGTTTTGAAAGATGGAATCGTTAGCCCTGCAAATGTCGACTCGGGGTAACACTAGCCTCGCGAGAAGCGTGCGTGAGTTAGCAGCAGCGGGCTGTGTCAGAGGCGTTTATGTTCGAGCGGCCTCCCACCGGTTGCACCCCCGGTGTCTGGGTACAAACTGCAGTCTATAAATGAATACCGCGAACGACACAACGAAGTCATTTCGTGTACCAGGAGCTATCCGACGACAAAATACTTGCGCAGGCGAACACTCTTCTACCTTCCGCGAATCTCGCAACTTTGAAGATCGCCAACATGGATCAACCCTCGAAAGGCTCCGCCGCGATGAGGCTTGGCGCATTTTTGCTCGTCCTCCTAGATGTGGCACTGGCTGCGCTGAACTGCTTCTACGCCCATTGTGCGATTTCCATCGCGAGCGAGGACATGCTTGGTGGTGGCAGTGATCAGGAACTCTTGGCCTTTCAAGTGCATAACTTTGCAAGACTGGGCGTGCCAGAGACGACAATCATCGCTGCCATCGTCTGCTCCATCCACGCCATCGTCGGAGTTTCGTTCATCTATACCAGCAGACACAAGACACGCTGGTATGCCTTTGTATCCGTTCAGTTCGTTTTGGCGTTGATACTTCTTTTCATGGGCGGGTTCATGGCTGTCAAAATTCCGGCCTATCACCTGCTTTTTAAGATGTATCTCGGTCGATACGGTGATCTGTACTACCATATTATGTACTATGGAAGTGTTACAGAAGTTGTCTATGGAGGACTATGGATCATTGTTCCATGTGCAATTTTGGCAGTTCTCGTGGCATCGACATGACGGCTAGCAAAGCCGATCCGTACAAGGCACATAGCTCTTCTATTAATAGAGCTAGATAGAAGCAAACCATCGACGCCAAGGAACTGCGAGAAAGGCGGTACCTTGGTGCACAGATGGCTGAGATGAGAATACCCCCGTCTATGTACGACTTTGAATACTGAGTCCGTGGAGGGGGCAATAGGCGAACTAAGCAAAGGCGTTCCGGCCAATACTGGTAGCTAGATATTACTCTGTGGTGGGCTGACTCGAGGCTTTCGCTGGATGAAATTCAAAACACTTTTTTCTACAAGTTCTCGGCCAAGATCAATTTGCAGTCTGCGGCAGCCATAGCCTAGCTAATCGGATCGCTTTGCTCAATTTGTCTCGTGGTCTTCACGAACACCACGAAACAGAGTGACTCACGGGTTGCAATGACTATCTGGAATTATTGGACAGCATTTGATGTATGGAATCCGACGTAAAAACATGTACCGGCACAATGCAGCAACACAGAGCAAAGTAATCCGGAATGATTCTGGGCTACGTGTGGGTCAGCCGGTGGACAGCTAGTTCCCGGCGCTGCCAGTGGCGACATTTCGGAAGGTATCGACTTGTCTGTTTCGTACGAGGAGGCCGCTGACAAGGGAGTCGACTCGGAAACTTGAACCTGTCGGTAGGAGACCAAATCTCTTGAAAAGGTTCTTCTCACCATATGAACCGCAAAAACTGCGTTCGCAGGCGCTATGATGTAAAACAGCCGAGACAATACCTTTCCTTGTTCACGTGGTTACCATCTTGCTTGGCGGACTACTACTAGGTTTGAGGCGGCGCCATCTGACTACTCGTACCCTGTGATTGTCTGCGTTCCTATGTTGTCTTCATAGACGATGTTCACTTTCGAAATTTAACATTGAACACAGCGAGTGGCGAGCTGGGGGCACATTGGCTATTTGATCTGTTTTGGCGTGGAAGCCCGAATCGATGACTGTCTTTTGGTGTTGAAAAGTTCTCCTAGTCTTCTTTTCAACCTACCGGCTATTGATATATAGAGAGGAGATGAACTATTAAGTTCTGGTACACAATATGACTTTTGGCACGGGGTCTTCTTCACAGAGGGCTGCACCAAAATGGTCTTGGTTTTGGAGAATCCTGCGCCGGTGGGAGAGTTAGTGGTATCGGCTTCCCAACAAACTGGAGTCAACCGTGTGATGAAATGCCTCCAAGATTATTTTGCCTACGCTCTCCGTTCTAAGTGAATCATATTCTTCGGTCCATTTATTCACGGCATGTTCGTCGCCTGAGGTTAGAGTCAGAGTGCTCCGCAATATATGGACCACTCGCACGAAAATGCTTGCGTAACATTATCCTGCGCTGCGGTATGACAACTTCCTCTTAGTTCAAAGTCTTGAACTGGAGACCGGTAGCTGACGAGAGGTCGATGCATAGGGTACAAATTCTAGCCGCTTGTCGGGTCACAACGAGGCGGTGAGCTAATATGCTCTTCACGCTTCAAGACCTGCTCAATTCGATATCGCCTTTAACCTAGATGATCTAATAGGAATAAAATTGAGTTATTTGTGAGACTGCCTCGCCGACCGATTCCTATACAGCTCCTGAGCCTGAAGAGTCTGGTGCGGCTGGCCGCCGCCCAGCTTGGGTGAACACAGCTAGCTTGAGAACGCTAGGTCTATTTGAGTTTTTCTTTCGCTCTCTGCAAGAAATGCTAGATCCGGTTGGCTGAACGAGCTGGTGCGCTGGGTGTTTCAAATAAAACAAAACGAAGGCACCTGCCTCGAGCTGTCTTGTCGGACTGGTACAGCACTGCCAAGTCATCATGTTGGCTCGATTTGCGAAGCAATCACCGTCTCTGTATCTATATATATAGCGACTGCCTTTTCAATTCTTCTCCAGCTTGAGTGTTCAACGACACTCTCATCCGCAACTCGAAAGATTCGACAATGGACAGGCCAGATGAGGATGATGAATTTCCATCATTGCAGCTCCTGATGATTCCTCAGACGCCGTCGCCAAGTGGAACGGCTACAATGGGAAGACAACATGGTGCTGATGGGCCTCACCATAGGAAAAGGCGGAGGGAAGATGTGGGCAGTAATCCGCCTGCCATATCGTCGCCAGTTGGTAAGGGAATCCCCTAGCTTGTTCCAGCTCGTGTTAAAACGCGCAAGAAGCACATTACTCACCATCGGAGAGAACTTAGAGCATAAAATTATCGACATAACGGATGAACCAGATGGAGATGATTCTGCGACCGATGCGGGTGCTCATCGTTGGCAATGTTCAGAGGAGAGGCTACATTGCCTCAAGCCCGGCAAGTGCGTGGACGGCTATGTCATAAACGCATTCTTTCATATGCTTGAGGTCATATTCCAGCCCACAATCAGGGTTCTTGACTCCGGAGAAACAACGCCGCGGCCGGAGCTTCTCATGAAAGCAACTAGAAAAATACTCTTTCCGTTGAATCTTGGCAGCAATCATTGGGCAGCGGCAGAGGTCAGACTGTCCAAGGAAACAGACCAGATCAGAGTGAATGTTTTGCACTCCCTCCATGGATATGAGTCACCGGCAGAGAAGAAAATCATTGAAATACTTTCGACAAGACTGCCATTAAAAGAAGTCTCCAGCAAGAACATAGCACATAGCTATCTGGTCCTACAGGGCAACGAATTTGACTGTGGCATCTATTGCCTGGCAGCGGCGTTGTTTTGTGCGTTGGGTCGAGGCATGGCATACGGGAAGTTTCATGCCATAGCCTGGCGCTGGGCATTTCGACTCTTACTCAGTTCGTCGAAAGGCGCAGAAAGCCCTGTCCCATTTGCCAAAGCGAAGTACGATCTTCCGCTGGTGAAACAGTCCATCGCAGATCTGGAACAGAGACTGGAGAACGTTCCGATAGATATCGACTTCGAGTCGGATCTTGCGCCGTCACCGGAGCTTGTCGCGACCGTGCTACATCATATCAACGTAATGAAGAGTGTGCATCCTGAACGACAGCTTCAATTGGAGGGTGTAGAACTACTCTGGAGGAATCTACAGACAGCAATATCTAAAGAAAGCAGACCCCGGCTCAAAAAGTGCCTGGAGGCGTTGCGTCATGTGGAAACAGGCCTGTTATCTTTGGCAAAAATGGACGACGGGGAGCAGTGCTGCGAGTAAAGCGATCTTGTGAATGCTGCTGAGCGTTGTCGCAGATAATAGCACGGGAAGCCACAGCGAGAACGCCCGCCGCAGAACTGTATACATAGCATGATCATCTGTACAACATGGCTGCCAGTTTGTTTTGTTTGATCTGAAGTGTTGTAGCGCTGATAATACAAATGGAAGAACGTTGTCACTCCACTTCTGCAATCATGCTTTTCTGCGCCAAACGCGCCGATAAAACTCGTAACTGTCAACTCTTCACAACCTGTGCCAACGCAGAACCGATGAAATGAAAACGCGGCAATTCTCTGGAGTTCTGCTTCAAACTATATGGACTGAACAGTTCCGCCCGCTTCTGCGGCCGCGGCGTCCGTATCACACCAATGTGGTGGCTGACGTTTTGTCTCGGCTACCCTTGGACGCAGACCCCTGGGTGGTGCAGCCAAATATCTCACCCCACTAGACTGTAATGGGAGTGGTATGACGTGTCCGGCTGTGGCGTAAATGCATAGAAGGCTGAATAGAGCGGTACGTCATTTGCGTCCACGGTCAGCTTCCGTTTGCTTTTAGATTGCGCGCCTTGGTGTCGAAGCAACAGGGAAACGAACTTCGCTTGCGTAAAGCCATGGGCAAAAGCGTGTTCAAAGTTCCAGACTCGCATCGCTACCGGCACTGATAGTTAACCAATTTTGCCCGAGGCTGTAGTTCATCTATGGCCTTGCAAGATAGAGGCACGTCTCTATGGTGTAATTCACGGCTCAGAAGTCTTGGTTTGAGCACAGCGGTCAATTATTTTCTGTTGTCGAATACACATTGTCTCTTCCCTCGGTTGAGCCGCTTGCCTTTTGGCCTTAAGAACGGCGCTGTTTTGCTCTGCCCTGCAACGTACTCCCATCTTTGTCGCACACTCGCATTCGTGTGCCCTGTTTGGGCACTGATCAAAATTTCCAGCACAATTTACAGCCTTGGCTCACCTCACCATAACCATTGGTCTTCTGCCACTCAACAGATCCCATCTGGGCTAACCAAAGGTCGCAATGGGCGCTATCCTCCAGTTGCTCGACCTTCCAGTCAACATTTGCTCTCTGAAGGTAAGGGAGATATGGGTTCGTGACATCCAAACCGATACAAAGTGATGTAGTTGTTCTGTGAACAGTTTCAACGTGAAGCGAGTCCGGCAACATGTAGTAGTTGGTGCCCCAAAGTTGGCCACAATAAGAATTTGAGCCGGCAGTGCGAGAATGTTTGAATTCGCGGCAAATAAATTCTGATATGGTTGAGTATGTATAGTTGACAAGGGCCACTCGGGCGGACCACTAGCGCCCGGGCCATTTTCATGTGGCGTGTGCTGAACAGCATTCGTTAAAAGTCTGCCATACGTGTCCCCCTCTGGAAGGGGACTGGCCTGATATCGTTGACGTAGACTACGCGGAAGCTGAGACTGTGGCGCTGGCATGTCAGAAATCGATTCAGACACCTCTGACACGAACGACCGCCTTACTGGAGACCTGCGCCGAGTAGCTCGCTTCTGGCTGCTTCGTTTCAAACGACGGCGTGGCCTGGCAGCACTCGGGCTCCGGGCTTTAGAGTCATGGCCAGTGCCGATATTCAGTTTCTTGGCCGCCGTTGGCTTGTATCTGTACGTTGGGAACGTTTTTCGGTGCAGTTGCGCTTCGGTCTGAGCCAGTTGCCTGAAATGTGTGATCACATTGTCAGATTCCAAATGACTCCAAGAGCTCCCACGGATATCAGAGACCTGCTGATGGTTTTTAATAGCGCAATATTCTTTGGCAATGTTTTGGTAGGCTTTTCGATAGAGAAAAAATGCATTCAGTGGCCGTTTCACCTTTCCAGCCATCACAGCCTCTTCGTGTCGGATCTCGATCGGTCGTTGCGCAAAAGTTGCAACATCTCTGGCGACATTTTTGTGAGCGTCGTTAGCAATTTTCGAAAGTGCTTTTTTTGAACCGGTTGATGATGAACTTTGTGCATTCTTCTTGCGGCCTTTTTGCTCTTCACTTTGCTTGCTGCGGCCTCCTTCCTCTCCGATACGACTATGTGAGGGTCTCGGCATTTTCACTGGATAGCCACAGAGCAAATCCAACAAATGATATTTACATACGAGAAGTCAGCAATTTAATGCTGAGATTAAGCAGTGAAAGAACACTTACCTGTCGGGAGACCTGGTAAGGCGAAAAACGGGCTTGCTTTGCTAAAATACGAAGTTTACACCGTCACTCGTTCGGTAAATGTGGCCAGAATTTACTCTTGGCAGTCGCGAGCCGCGACAAGTATTCTATGATTGGATGTGCAATATGTGTTTTGTTGACCTCAGGGGGAGTGGAAGCCCGCGATTGGACACATTGTTAGAACTTCTGCTCGAGAATCCTCTGGGCGAGAAATAGATCCTTGTTGCTCTAGATGAAAGGATGGCAACTCTGGCTAGTCAAACGAATGAAGTTACTGTAACCTAGTCAAATCGTGATAACTGTCGCATTTTCACTCTCTAATTCACACGTGGTTACAGTACCGTATTGCTGTCGGTACCTTGCTATGCTCAAGCTCACGCCGCTCAAGCTTACGCCGCCGATGTCGGCTTTAATTCCAGCCGAATGCCAACACAAGCCCACCTCGCGACAGAGAAACCATCGGGATCGCTGTACCGGTCGCTATGCGGCAAGAAATGATGTATTGCGCAAAGCTCAAATCTCTCCACAATCAGCTCAAATTTCGCTCAACATGTTGAGACTACAAGAGGCCTCCGTTAGACAGTGCGCAAAATTGAATTCGACACCAACCAGCAATGGCAAATGCTTCAGTCATCTCAGAAACTGAGCGCAAAAACCACAGCAGCATCAGCAATCGAGTTTGGAAGGCTCTTAGCACTCCTCGCGAGATCGTTGGAATTGGCAAAAGACCCATTCGCAGCCGGAGTGACAACCATAAGCAACTAATTCTAGACTGCGATCATGTGCCTCTGAAATATACATTTCAAGCAAGTGCTATGTCTTGGACGCTTTTGGCTGGATATTTAGTCTTACCGTCGGCACTAAACTCTTTGAAGAAGTCCGGAATCAAAGTTATTGGCCAAACAGTTACTTTGTTAGAGAGAAATGTGCCTTTGATTGTGTTGGCCTGTGTTTTATGCGCAGTGTCGACTGTGTGGATAATTTGGCTGTGTTTCAAACTGCATAAAAATTATGTATGGCTTGGAAAAAATATCTTTCTGTAAGTCGTCTTTCTGTACGGATAGTCTTCTGGCAAACTGTTCCTCATCGTAAGATTTTAGTCCTATTTTGCTGAACTCTGCCCTGGGTTTCATCTCTACGCTACTCAATTTCTTTCGTGTGCATAACGGAAAGTCTTCGATAAGCTCGACAATAACTCTGAGTACAATTGGTGGAGCCGTTCTTGCATCCGGAGTTTGCTGTGTTGTCTGCTTCCTTGTCTTTCCCGAAACAAATGAGCGCGTCAATTCTTGGCAAGTCGTTCATCGCTTTACTCGGTCAAAGATTGAATCTATCGGGCATTATCTACGGGCACTTAGTCCATCTCACAAGTAATAGAACGAATAAAGCCTTGATATATGTATAGGCAGTTCCGAAACGTGGTGTGAGTGGTGACTGCTATCGCTGTACCTTACAATGTTAGAGAAACAGCTAGAGGCCAGAATACAATGGTCCGCTTGAACTCTATCGTAAAAAGTAATTATTTTATGTCTTATGACTACAGTACGATTGGTGATGCTATGAAACTTATATTGAGTTTTGTGGTTGTTACGCATTAACCTATTTTGAGCTCTACGCCTTGTTAGCTACTTTGGGTGTGTTTCGGGCTGCACTGCATTTTAAAGTTGTGCTTTCTTTAAACATTGATTCACAACTCAGCGCAGGTACATATAACACCTAACGCAGATATCACCAGTGTAGCCCCATTATAGTACTTTTGAGGCTATTCTGTGTTAAGCCCCTTGCCAGCATTAACGGCGTTTGAAAGTGTAATGGACCTGGTGAAATACATTGTTTCGACCCAAAATCTCCGCGCTCGTAATTGCTCCAAAGGTTTGGCAGCAGGATCAAACTCGCACAATTTGGCGCACCTGAAACAGCGACGCAAAGTTTTCGCGTATAAAACGAGGCGAAGGTACGAGTTGTGGAGGTCAATCCTCTAATGACCTGCCACGAAAGCAGCTACTCGGAAATCCCACCTTTGTGGAATAAGATTCTTTGTCCACACTCCAAATGGCAGCATGAGATGATGCTTCTGCAAGAACTTAAACCGGCGGTACAGCCCACGTTGGTAGGCTGGCATCTTCATAAGTTGGCTGAGCGGTCAAGTCCAGGGTGCCGAGACCTTCAGAAATCAGAAAGTAGACTAGCCAGAAAGGAAACCCTATATCTGGTTCTTTTGGTGCAGGACTGGAGTGGTGACCTGAAGTACGCTGCAAATTGTCTTTTGGAATCGTTAATGAACTTCAAGCACCTTGGACGAGACGAAGTTCTCCTAATCAACGAGAATATTATATTGAACATAGCAGAATGTCTTGGGCACACTTTGGCAAAAGGTCGCATACATATGGGGAAACCTGCAAAGTTATTTTGTGTGAAAAACACTTTGAAGACATCAATCCTAAAATACGGCGATTGCGTAATCCAAGATATCAGTGGTGCCCATATTGGCGGTCTTCATCGTCAACCACTCTTTGACTCAATATGTAGCATATGCTCTATTAAAATGGAATCCGGGGATCATAAGACGGTTTTTAGAGTGTTCAAAAGAAGAGACTGGGACATCAGTCATCTAGAAGAGGAGTTTACCTCGGACGAGTCGGGCCAGCGTTGGGTCACAGGCTGGAAACTGCCGGAGAAGCGGCGCCAAGTTTGGTCATGATTAGCCTGCAACGTATTATCTCTTACACGCACGGATGAGTATTCGTCATATAGGAGCTACATAATTTTAAAATGCTACAGTATGTATTCAATGGAGTCATTACTTAAGTAAGGCGAGCACAATAGGGGGGCGGCGAGATATGAGCCTAGCTCGAAAGCGTCCTCAATGATAACGCCGCGAAGAACATGAGTCAAGACGCACGAATTTTCTTTGCTATTTTTCTCGTTTACACTTGATAGTATTTTCCACGTCAAACAGCCAGAATGAGGATGAGGAAACAATTCACGAAATTCACTATTTGATCAATATATTAACCTAAGCACGCGTCAACAAAAACCCACGACTGGAGTTTCTACAAATTCAACCAACCCGCGGCGCTGCTCTGATGGACGATATGGATGGATTAACCAGTCGTCCAGCATTGCGAGAAATTAAGGCTCTGCTGCAGGACAAGAAGCCTACCTGGTCGTTCGCTGGGGCGGACGCAACACCAACGTTGGTTCGTCGGCCCAATCCACCCATTGTAGTACAGATGCGCGCCTTGTCGCGTCCTACGAAGTGTTGGTATTTTAGGCTACATGCAACACGACGCGGCCCCAGCTGAAACATGATCAAGCCAGTAGTCACCAGCATCGAGCCGAAACACCAGCAGGCGACGATGCCTCGCACGAGGCTTCACGGCTTTCAAGGGCCTGCTAGACGCGGAAAAATTCCTTTGACATCCTAGACGCCATCCTCAGATGAGAAGCGGCGCATATTTCGCGTCTGGAGGAGTTCACACTAGCCGAACAAACCGAGGATACGCTGTCTTGATTTGGGACTACAGCGTTGAGACTCAATCAGGAACATCCAGACGAGGAATTGACATGCCGTGCGGACGTCAACAAGCATCATCACCACACTTGTACAAATCGGAGGCCCTCAGAATGCCGAGAATCAACTCTGGACTCTGACGTGGTTGTACAAGCGCTCCAGGGCGATGGACAGCCGCGGTGTCGCGCCTCCGGTATACGGGAGATCTTGGGTTCAATGACTGAGATGCTAGGGGTATTCAAGTTGCTTCTGAGCAAGCTGAAAGACACGAAGTCGCAGATCGAGACACATCCCGAGCCGGAGTATTCTGGAATTAACGTCAATCTTGGCTAGTTGAAACTGGACAAGCACTATTACCCCTTGAGAGACACGCCAGTCTATTAATACCACGCTGCCGCTGTTTTACATTCTGGGCCGCGATGAACTTGTTTCGACGAGATTTGGGGCTGGCATTACCCGGAATGAGTTGAAGAAGCGAAGAAGACTGTGCAGCAGCTGTGGAGCAATGTACATAGTCACCTGCAAAGCACAGTCGCATCCACTGCCCAGGCCAGCGCTAATAAAGCAGAAGGCTATGCTGTCGTCATTTGGTAAGTCTAGTAACCGACACCGGCAAAGCAATACACCCATTGCCGAAGCAGATGAACACGCGCGCTAGCAGGCTGGACAGAGAATTGGCCGACCCGGTGGAGTATTGGCTCGTGACATATTCGAGCATTCTAAGTTGCCTCGAATGTCACTTAGTTTGATGACAGTGCCAGCCATGAGCGCAGAGTGCGAGAGACTGTTCTCGATAATAGGGCTAATACTTATTTCGTTGCGGAACATGATGGATGCAGGAACGATCGGACTCATACAAACACTACGATCATGACTACGAGCGGGAATAGTAAAGGATATTGACAATATACTGGACGGGGCTGTAGCAATGGGGCTTCGGGAGGATTGCTTAACCAAGGAGATGGGGTGAACGGATTTCACGAAACCTTCAAAATTACTCAATTAGGAAATCGATGTGGAGGCGACATGGTCCCCCGTATTGTGATCATCAACCCATGAGAAGGTTTCGTGGACTCAACCCGCGACAGTGCTGCTGAGTAAGCTGTCAGTTTTATCCACGGGAAGCACTCCTGGACGTGGATGGATTTATTCCTCATCCTGGCCAAAGCAGCGTCCTATTCAATAGTCAGCACTTCTGGCAAAAATATTTGTACCTCCCACTAAATCGGTGTTTGAAAAGCTTGCGGTTGAGGACACGAACTTCTTTGGCGCTGCACTGGCACAGTTTTTAGTGTGAGTTGAAACAGTATCGTACCTGGAGATGATTAGAGAAAATTTTCATTTTTTCTCCCATCTTGAGAGGCTCAGCAGTCAAATACCTGACAAGGATGGCATGCATTAACGGAGTCAATTAAAAAGTCACCAGTCGTGATTTGTGGCAAAGCGCTTTCATCGTCAATCAATAACAACGCGTCACGGCTACAAGTAGATGCAGTCTTGCTCGGCCAGAGTATGAGAGGAGTATCGTTTGGTTTTGGTGTTGGCTTCATTTTGTTCTATGTATCTTGCTGTGGCCTGAAAATAGAAAAACTTTTGACTTCACTCGATGAGGATGCCTTTTTTTAAGCAATTTCTCCTTGCGCAGGTGAAATGAATCACCGTCCCATCATGGTTACGCAGAGATTCATCGTCTTCATTAACGTGCTGTCGACAATAGCAGCATTTCAGCTTCGGTGCTAAGTAGTGAAACCAAATCTGCCTTCGCCAGGTTTTATTATTCCAGAGCTTTCGTAGTCCTATTTCCTTGATTTTGGTAACGGGACGAGCTCCATTCTTCCATCTCAGTAACAGAGAAAGTCGGGAGGGTTTTACGTCCTTCAACATGAACCCATGCTTCATAGAAGATTGCATAGCAATACTAACATCAGCGCCAGTGCTGTATCGACTTCACTATACCTAAGGGAGCTAAGCTGTCGGGAGGGCGGCTTGGCGTCCACAGCAAAGTGGTCGTCACTGTGTTGGTCTGCTAACGGAGGCGTAATACAATTGGAAAGTCTGCAGGGAATCGTTCATAGAGAGTGCAGTATGTTATAATATTAATGTTATATTGTATTGTAGTAAGTATGTACTGTAAGCCGTTGTCTAGCTCCGGCGGTTCTATTATATATCGAAAAAAGTAAGGACCTCAACGAAGTAGCACCTGCACAGGTCGCGCGCACGTCGAAACTAACCGGAAGCAACAAATAGCTGCTACTATTATAATGGCTTGATTACTGTACGACTCGAACCCTTGGGACTGCGTCTAAGGAAATTAGCTTGGTACTACAGTATGTACCAGTAATACGTCAGCCAATTGGTATAGCCACTTTATTACCCTCATTTTCGGCTTTTCGGCGCCAGGCGAACCATTTTAGACAGCATCACCCAGGTCGCTGGTCATAATCAGAATAACACCAGAACCCTTTCAAGGTGTAGAAGTGTACTTTCTTTTTCAACGGAAGGAAAATTGAACGTTTTATTCACGTCCGACTCAGGAGCTCACACGGAAAAGTATCAATCGGTGTTCGGCACGATGATAGCAATGATACGAAAAGGCGCTCTACGTTGTCTTGTTGCAGCTGTGGCACTACTATTCGTATTTGCCCAAATCCGCCAGCGACGTGAAATGAAACCGCCTGCGATGACGTGTAGTAACACTAGCAACCAGGAAACACCCCAAGCAACGAGCTCAATAGTCCTTCTGAAGTACAGAATAGGGAAGGTGATGATGACTTACGGCAATACAACCGTATATAAGAGGGCAGTACATACGAATCTCACGTACAACTAGCGTTCTTGATATCCATTTTTCCTTCTGAGAACGAGCAATTATGAGAGAGTATGGAGCAAATATGCTATGCTTTTGTCCGTTCTATTGCAAGAATTACAGAAACCTCCCAAAGAAAGACTTGAATGGCTACGTAGAATGGGGTCCTGATATATGGCGGTTCTTCATCTATGCTAATGTCACTTGCCAGCTGGTTTGACGTGGACACAATCATCATGAATCCAAAATGCCGCTAGAGACATTTTTACCGCCGCCCGGCCACGGTAATGTTCACTTACTCCTCACACAAGATTGAAACGGGATGAAAAGCGGGGTGTTTCCGCTCCGCATTACGCCTTGGTCCGTTAAGTTGCTATCTGAATCACTGGTGTATCCAGAAAGGCATCTAGATGTTGCACTTTTCTGGCCAGACCATTCTGCACTAGATCATGTGCTGCCCGAGAAAGAGTACTTCGCAGCATCCGTTGTATACTGTCCCCTCCGTTAGTTGGTTTGATGCATACATGGCTTCGACGAACGGACGATCCATGAATCCTAATTCGCCAGAACATCTCCAAGTTCATCGAGGTGATTTGCTTGTCCATTTTCCAGGGACGGCCCATAGCAATCTGGAAAGCACGTTTGAGCCCTATCTCACAGTCGCAGAACCACGGCTGCTAAGTGGCAATTAAGCTTGGAGTATACCTGTCACTTGGAAGAGACGGCAGAGTTCTGGGCAGAAAGAGGGTTTGCCGGCCTGCGGCCGACTGAATATGGGTAGCTCAAACCTGCGTGTCGTTTATGTTGATTGCCATTGGCCGAAGGTTATTCTGATCACAGAATACTACAGAGCTCTCGTCTGTCATGAGTGAGCTTTTGCGCTTAATGGTTTTGTGCCAAATGAACATATTTTTCTTGAAGGCTCTATGCCACAGAAGGGGTGCCTCAAGTTCGTCACCACATCGTCTCCAGTGTCCATTTAAATGTATCAGTAGGGGCTGACCAATTTAAACTATACAGCGCTTTGACCGAAAGGTTTGTCTGCGCGGTCGCTTTGAGGACACTCCAGCTCCACTTGATAGTCTTGATCTTTGACTGCAGGAGACGGCCGCTGCAGCAGTTGAGAAATCTTTGTGATTGAAAGTGTGACAATGACATGCAGCGCTAAAAAAGGAATCGAGTGCCACAGCTACTTGTCGCCGCAATGTAAGCATTTTCTGAAGGGCGCAGCTCTGTAGTTTCAAAATGAGCAGTTCTGATTTGGTGTACCATGCATACAGTACACTCTTTTATGCTCATGGTTACCCGAACTTACATCATGAATCATCAACATTTCGATGTCTTTTTGGCTTCTGTGACGGTGTACAGAATGATTAATAGCAAAGGAAAATTTCTTTCAAGGAGAGAGGTTTGATCAATCAATCAACACGCGGTTAATACACATTAATAGCACCCATAGACACTATTTTGTAGATTGTGGCGGAGGATTCAGGCTGCTTCGGTAATTCAGAAATGAAGGTCTAAGTTAAATGACCGGTGAAAATGCGTGAGCACAAAGTAGTGTCATAAGAAAGATCACAAGGTCTCTCAATGCATTTTCTATACATAAAAATTTGACACGAAGTTGTGGAAGCGAAATGCCAAACAATTAACCCTGAGCAAAGCTCTGGTGAATGTGGGCCCTGAGAAGTCATCAATCACGTCGCCGACTTGGCTGCCGAGAGGAAAGAATCACAAAAAAAAGGTTTTTTCTTTAGCAAGACGCCAACTTAAAGATGCGGTTTCGGTTCGTCTAAAAGTGTTTTGTAGTTTGGAGTTTGTTGCCGTGCGTGGCCTGAGTAATTTGACGAACCTTACTTTGGAAGCGGCGAGCCGTAATTTAACCTCTGATGATACGTGGCCGAACTAAACGGGGAGCTCTACGCGTGAATACGACGGCTGCTTGATAAGGCGAGTATTATTTCGGAACGATCCCGTCGTAGTATTGCTCGTGCCAAAGTGCTTCGTCGAAGTGGCCGTCTTCAGTGGATGTAGAATCATCGAAGTGACCTACTTCCATGGGTGAATTTTCGACGAAGTGGCCATCTTCAGCGGGTCTAGTTTCATCGAAGTGACCATCTCCGATGGATGTAAGTTCGGCGAGGTGGCCACCTTCGGAGGGTGTAGAAAGCTGGCTCAACACCTCGACCTGAGTTGAAGGGATGGTGGAGGGAATGGTGGAGGTAATGGTGGAGGGAATGATGGAGGGAACTTCGTATTTCTCTGACTCTTTTAGTACGCTATTCTCCCACCAGCTTTTGTAATGATCCGAAATCATTCTCTGTAAACTCTCCACAGCGTCATTGAGTGCCTGGTCCGGAGGCGCATGCATCACTTCCGTTCTTAAGTTCCGGATGTGCTCATTACGCGAGTCACGGAACATACTTATATTCCTTTCGTATCTGGTTGCGTAAGTCAACTATCAATATGAATATACGGTTGAGACCGACCTTGTCCGATATTGAGGATCCAGGAGTACGATAGCAGAAAGGGAGGAAAATTCAGTCGAGAGATGAGAGTAACGTTTTCCCTGCTTTAAAAAGTTGCGGACGGACTTTTCCACAGCCTTGGCATCCATCCCACTTTGCATTCTTTCTTCATACGCAGAGATAGCCTCGATCATGTGTCTTATTGTTCTAGTTCCTTTCATCAATCGTATCTTTTGGGATAGTAAATAGAATTCCATAGAGAGGAATCGACACTGGATGCTCAAGATCCAGTCAGTTCTGACACAGGAGAGGTACGGGCGTTTGATCAACAATTCGCTGCCTGAGTCAATGAAATCTTCCACAGACTTCGATTTTATCACGAAGTCTTTTACTGTTTCGGGGAGCGGCCGATGTTTGCCGAAGGATAATGCCCGGTTGGCAACACCGGAGGCCTCCGGTTGTCCCCCCCGAGATGACGGCCGTGCAACATGTGTCACATTCGTCGAAATTTGAGAGGGTGCTCCTCTGTTCTGGTCACCTGCGAATCTTTGCGAAAGCATAGCTTGTAGGGCTGTGGGCGAAGTTTGCTCCCCGATCTGGAAGAGGTATCGTCCACCATCAAGATTGATTGCTGCGTTGGCATGGCTTTCGGTTCGGTCTACTTGGCTAGGCCTCGCATGATGGTTTCTGTCAGTATTTGCTACTGAATTCTCCCATTCCTGTGTAGCAGTGTTTGTTTGCTCGAAAGCTTCGGGCTGGTGCAAATGCAAACGGTCTATCCAATACCACAATCTAATCACTATGTCTTTCTTGCCTTCGGGCCCAAGATGGGGCCAGGAAAAGTGGAAAAAGTTGTCAATTTGAAGTGTTACGTCTGTTGGCATAACCTCCCAACATTGATCCATCTGTGAAATGTCTGATTGATATGCATTTACTACCGCTTCGCGACGACGTTTGCGCATGACCTATTATACGTCAGACAAACTCCAGATTGAGCATGAACACGCGAACTCTGGCTTAACCTTCGCAAAGTCAAGACACAGTACCGTACTGTAAATACAGTAAATGGCAAAATAAAAGCGTTGAAATTGAGAGCGGCCTCCGGGATACAAGACGGCGGTGCCATTCCCAGCTCTGATTCTGGCGCATTCCTTGTGGTAAAGGGCGGAACGCAAGGTTTTTCAAGCTCAAATTCCAGCCCATGGCAAATAATGCCTCTTGGGGTCTCAATTTTTCTCCCTAAGAGCTTCGTCAATCTTCTGAAGAGCCGTAAATCTTCCCAGGTCCCTCCTTGTTAGTGCCGGATATCTTGAATTGAAGGCGTAATAATCTCTTCCATAATCTGTGATAAGAAATGAGAACTCTGTGCTCAGTATGATCTTCTTGGGACTTTCAATCGCGAAATAATTTCCACTAGCGCTCCGTGGGGACATTCCGCCATGCATCGTCGATAATCGTTTCCATAGTTTGGATTCCTGGATCAATGATTTATTGATCAGGCTGGTGACCCAACGTCCCGACGACAGGTTGGATGACACAATCGCGCTGCATTTCTCACAATACGTAATTCTCAGCAGGGGGCGGCCGGCCCAATGAAGGTGTAATTCTGAGATTGTGTCGAGTCTCCGATTCTGGCTTGTGCGATGGACTCTTGTTAAAACATCGCAACCAATACAATAGAGATACCAAGTAGTCGCAACGTGAAGTTCATAGTCTGTTGACATGGTTGTATCATGATGTCGCATGACTTACGTTGTGAGCCCGGGTTTCTGGTTCCCTGATTAATATGACATTCAATGTATACAACTCCCGGCTCTAATTTGTGCCACGCTGTTATTGAATACAGTGTGCGAATATGTTTTGTACTAATCCAATACTTGAGATATCGGCAGCATAAATGACATCGTGATGATCAATACCATGATTCTTGCAGCACCGCTGGAAAAAAAACTTATTTTCATCTCGATCTAGTTGATTTGGAAACTACAGTATTACCAAAACTAATTTGTTCGTCTAGATTGGGGCCCAGCTGGCATTGAGAGGCAGCATTACACTCGAGCTTGCCGTCATAGAGCATTTCTAAGTGTATCAGCTGATGTCCGATATTTGACTGCGAAAGGCTTTATGGCAGCGGCGCACTACATACTCCTGCCACAATCGGGGCGAAGCGGAGAGCTCGGCTCGCCCTGATTGTTCTTCAAAGCGTCCATTGTGTTGCGGTCCAGCTTGAAAAAACTGTTGCCTGCACTTCGAGCAGATGTCTCTGACCCGTATGAGCTCGTCCTGGTCTCTGCAAAGTAGTCTAGATAAAATTGATGTTCTTTTGCAACCAAAGACCTTTGTTCTGCGTTGCTTGAGCCCACAGCAAATAGCGCATCTAAAACGCAATACTATGGTACCGCACATTACTTCTCTAGCCACTGATTTGTTCGTAGAAAGGTATTTGGTTATCCTGTGTCGGAAGGGAAGTAGCTCATTGGATTTTGAAATTTGGCGTCGACATTCAATGTTTATTAAATTACATGAGAGTGTCAACTTCTTTATTTACAGTAGATCAAGTATCTAAGTGTCCTTCTAAACGATTACGTCTACCGCATCTCAGGAAACGCTCATGTGAATCGAGATGCAGGATATCGCTGAATTTGTTGATGACCGGAGATGCTAAGTTGAAAAATGTGAGGTTTGCGCGTTACTTTCCGACGAAAATTCTTGACGCGTTGAAACTGACGTATATTGTCGAGCCGAAGTCTGTTCGTAGTTGTGATACAAACGCTCCTTGACTGAAATGAGTATAAGCGGTCACCATGACTATAAATTATAGTGGCCCTTGGTTCACAAAAAGAGTCTTCAGCGCATAGACACTGTCAGGAGTAGCCTCCAGGCTTTTTCAAGGCGATGCTCCGAGAGCAGCGTGAAGGCGTTCGCGCAGAGATACGCGAGTGGCGTCAAATGCTATTTGCAGCTTTCAAAACTATACTCGAATATACTATGAACGCAGGTAACCTTTCGGCTCAATTGCTCCATCATGAAAAGCTATTCAATATGTCTACCTTCGTCTCAAGCATTATTGGGTCGATAGCGGACTTCGACTGGAGACAAGTTGCGGGTAGAGCCGCGGAAGATATTGGGCAACTACCGCGAGGCACTATTGTTGTCTCTTCTATGGCTGGTGTGGTTTCATTGGTCATTTTGTGGTTTCCTGGGGTATATCAATATGCCCCACTGAATGGCTGTGTCCAATTTTTGATGTGAGTAATCTGTCTTTCTCTTGAGATCTCTTACTCATTCTGCCAACAGAGCTCTACTCGTCCATTCAGCCTACGGCATGAGAATGCTCCTCTCCTTTGTTTTTGGCCTCGTCACCGCCGGAAGAGCGATCATGACATTCATTAATGTCTTTTTAGTTCCGGCTATGATATACTACCTGTGCAGGGCGAAAATTTTTACCAACAAGCCTGCGCCCGCTCGGCGCTGACAATTTTGAGTTTGTAGAAGCGGCGTGGCTCAACAACTGCTGCACGGTATTTTCATTTCAAGGGATCTATAACGAGAACATTTAGTAACAGCAAATCTGCTCAGTCTATCCGTGGCAGCAGTAATAGGATAATAGAGATTTATACACATTATCCGATTTGTCCCGCTATAAAATCAAAACTATATGTGAGTGAAAAATACACTATAGCAATTTTGACCTATTCATGGTACAGTTTTGACAGGGCCTTCGTTGACTTCGCCTACACCCGCGCCACAGTCAGTGCTTTTGATCACTCACTCACACGAGCCATCGCTAAAGCAGACTGATGGTTCCGGAGACGAGTTCCACTGCAACGGCTTGGACGCAGGCATTGGTGTTGGAGGACGGGGAAGCTTCCAGACCGCTATTGCTGGGGCGTTGAAAGCGCTCCAAAATTGTGGCCCGTTCAATACACTTGAACAACTGCACGGCCCGTGAAGTGGGTCTCGGCCTTGTGCGAGGTGTGCTTTGGCACAGTCACGATGAATTCCACATTCCCCGCAACCCTTGCGCACGACGTCCTCATCAGGATCGAAACGTTGCGCACAGATATTGCAGGCATATATACACCAGCATGGGCAACGATAAGGATTTCGGCCTTCCCGTAATAACTTTAGAGCACAATCGTTGTGTAATCCACACCTACCGCATGCCTTTTCAATTACGTCATCATCGCCAGTAAATTCTCGATGGCAGGCGTAGCAGGCAAGGAGACAGTCGCATGCGCCATAGAGAGGATTTTTGCTGGACTTCAGCTGCCGCATGAAACAATCCCGATGTAACCCACACCTGCCGCAGCCTTTCTCGATGATATCCTCGCCACGTTGAAATTGAGCGTGGCAGCTGTAACACTTTCTTATGTCGCTCGACGGCGCCACGAGAGGAAATAAACGATTTGGATCATTGTATAATCGTTCGGTTTGCAGCTCTTTAAAGTAATAGTTTAGATTGACTGTGGCTTGATCCATCTGTCTGAGGGCCTCGGGCCGGTACAATGGGGGCATGTCATTTACAAGTTCAGCCAAAGTCGCAGCGGGGAGAATCCCCCTCGCTACTCCTTGCTCCTTTAGTAGATTGAAAGTTTGCGCCACTGCACCATTCGGGGTTTCGTAATGAAGCTGAGCCCAGTTCGCGACCCTTTGTTGGTATTGCTTTTCATTTCGAACCATTTTGCTGAAAAGCCTTGGTGTTTGCTTCTCATGGCGACACAGAATGAAAGTTAGGCGAGGCTGTTGTTTAATATAGTTATTGCTTAAACTCTAAATCTAGCTTCCTTTACGACGCATTTTATTTTCTGTTTACAGAGCTTTGATTGCCATGCGAGATGAGCAAAGTTAGAACAAGCAGAATCTGTAAAACCATTGCAACCGGTATCTGTATGGCCAAAATCCGAGCCAAACATGCAGACCTCTCCTCGACCGTAAGTAACGAAGGTATGAGCAGATAATTTGGGGTACAATCTAAGTCCAAAAAAGGAGCTAAACCAGCCGACGAGATATGTGCTGGGTAGGCGCCGGTTGTTGCTGTGAGCATTTCAGCAATTAACGGCGTGGTGGTGTAAGTGAGGTGATTGAGAGCAAGAGCACGGAACACGATTTATCGAAGCGGATTATATTCTCCTTCGAACAAGGGGTGAAAGGAGAGAATTTATTCCCAGATGAGTCTTCGTTCATGCTGTATGCGTTATGATCTGCAGGACAGCTACCAACAAAAGATCATGATCTTCACATGCAACAAGGGAAGTGTGTCTACTCTGAGTGTCCTCAGCAGCAACTATGATATCAGTCTGTCGTTTCTATCCTTACGAGTGTGTAGTTGCATTGAGGGGTGAAGCAAGCAATGTGTTCGTAGGATGGCGGATGTCAGACTAGGTTAAACTGTTGCAAGCGACAAAGAGACAATGAAATATGACACTACAACAATGTGTAATACCCGAAGCGCCATGCTAACGACGAATATCACGATCTTGTACAATGGGCTCAATGAAACTCGGAGGTGAACGATGCAAACGTGGAGGTGGAGTGACAAACGATGTTTCAATATATTCATCGCTACTGTAAGCCGCGTGAAAGCCACACACATGAGATTTGCAAGGATCGGTCATTAACGGGGCACTCTGCTTAGTTTAAGACAAACAAGGCAAGACTGAACCGCTACTGTAACTCCACAGCAAAAAGAGAGCACTTCCAACCATTGCGTCTGTAGGTAGGCGACAGAAACGGCGGAGTGCTTTGATTTTATTGCTCGCAGTATCAACAGAGACAAAGAAGTTTAAAATGCGTGAAAACGAGATATATAGTTCATCACTACGATCAGCAGAACAGTCAATATCTAAAGGATCGGAACAGAATCAATGGTGGGCGCAATCCAAGCCATGATGCAGCCTATGCTTACCAAAGAATGCCCCGATAAGTGACGATTGAGGGACCACAACACCATCTCCATACCATGAAGTCACATCGACGTCGATCATGCAAAGCGACGCCTCAATCGCTAGGATTTCATACGCTACGGCTACAACCCTCACACTAGTAGTCATTGACGATAGACAACGCGGATTGCGAGTAGACACGACAACCTCGGCGTGGTTTGTGAGTCATTTTGCTTGAAACTACCATGCGTAATAAAACGACGATGAATGAATACACCGAGAACCTATAGTGGACACACTAGTACTATGTGGTATGATACAATGTCAGTACTGCACAGTGCCCTCATAGTTACACGGAGAGTGCAGGCCACCCAACAGATTTCATTTGATTATAACTACTCCGCAGAGCTTCACATTCTTTACGGATCAAAGCCTCGCGTCTGCCCTTGAGTTGCTTAAATGCATCGACGAGATTCTGAAAGGTTTCATGTCTAATTTTGCTCACATAGCAAGCTATTATAGCCTTATTTCTAGTGAAGATTCAATTTTCTGTACTGATTTCTGACAAACATCGGGGAACGGACGCCCAAGAAGAATTATAACATTTGTGCAAGGTACCGAGCTGTATATTATTTACGGGAGAACATGGCTTTCTACCTAAGTGGCTATACATACTCGCAGCAAATGCATTCCACGGACTTCAATGGCTAATCGTTGCTGCTATGTTGTATAATATAGGCATCATACGCCTGACACTCATCTCAAGTGCTCTCAGTATCAGATATGGAACAGTAGTTTAATGGTAACGCAGTCATCCGAATGACATGAGAGCACTGTAAATCACTGTTAGGGGCGGCAATATCAACGCCAAACTCCAGAGTGGTGATGAACTAGCTGCCTGGCCAGCGAGTATAGCTGTATCTGTAGATAAAGCCTCAGTGGGCCGCGGCGGCGAAACAGGTGGGGCCGTAGCGCTTCCATATACACCTGTGTAGTATCGATTTACTGCTGAACTAACTCTACTGATGGCGAGGTCGTGGCCGCTTAGGACAGCAGCTGAAGTAGGGAGCCAACTCTTCAACTTTATAGCTTAGATCGTTACTAATGATACATTTGTTACTTTTCAACATACTGACCATGGAAGTAGAGATATTTGTCTTGGTTGTTGTTTCAATTGGACGAGTTGAACCCAGTGCCTGTTCGAGCTGCGTCGGTGCTTCAGTACCTAGCGGCACAGACACCGTAACACTTTCCGAGCAGTCAATTGTTGTGGTTGTCCGTATTTCTATGGCTACAGCACTGTGCAGGCCCGCAACCGCTGCAAGAAGCAGTGCAACGGGCAGAAGCATCATTGTGTCTTAAAATTGGCCCGCCACGCGACGTCTAGGAACAAGGGAAGATTTCATCCTTTCTGTGACTTTAAGTATGAGACAGCGCGCGACTATACACGCCGAAGTAGCTCAAAACGGCGCACGTTCTTTCCCGAGTTTAGGCAGGAATAGGCGTCCACTGCGATGTTCATGGCTCTCACACCTGAGGTACAAAATCTACCCAAGGCCTCCTTTCGCTAGAATGAAGGTAATATAAGTTGAAGTCTCTGTGAAAAGCAAAGCTCTTGAGTCCCACATCAACATGGAACTAGATCTCCGTTGTTTAAGTTTTCTTGCAGTTGCACTACATTTGATAGACCTTGCCTTTTACTTTCGGCAACTACGCGCGGGAGCTGCTCAAAGCCAACAAGAGCCTAATCAAAACCGCTTCAATCAGTCAGGTACATTTTAAAGATCTGCATACAAGGCTTAGAAATACTAAAAAGACCCCAGATCCTGTCATTCTTTCTGAGTCAACAGAGAAAAGGGTGGATGCTGGGGCGGCCAAAAGCAGAGCAAAGACGAAGAACAGCACCAGCAAACGAGGTAGTTACGGCAGTCCCAGGAATAGAAAGCCAGTTTCTACTTCACGGATAGTGCAGGCGGCCAAAAAGAAAAGGGTGTACCCTGCAGATCTAGTTTTGCGCAGCGATCGAACGAAACCCGTCTACCGCACTGCATCTGGACGTCCCGTTTTTCCATCTCGAAAACTTTTAGAAAATGAGATGACCAGCCTATTAGCTCAAGACTGCTGTACCGATAAATGAGACAAAATTCTCGGTCCACCGTTTGCTGGCGCTCACTTGATTCAGAAACGCTCATTCAAGCAGCGTAAATAACTTCTGGTCTGTCCGGGGCACAAACTCACTCGCTCGGCTGCCTAAGAATCGCAACAGAGCCGGAGAACATGCTCATATATGTATCACTTCAGTAATGCATCAGTCGGCTTCACATGCTGGAGTGGCATTAATAGTAGCTCGCTCTTGATTTGTCTATAAAGATTTGTGTCAGGTATTTTTCTTTCTCACAATCATGAAGTCTGCCGAGCATTTGATATTCAGCAAGCGTGAAACATTCGATCTTTTACGTCATTCGGCGCTACTATAAACGTACAAGGGTGAATTTCAAGTATCGGTACCCTACTGCGTCACTCTTTCACTATATAACCATCTGTTATAGGTGATATTACGGTCTTTCATGGCCAACATCTGCGGGAAAAGGCCTCTGTTCGATTGGAAGGCGGGCAAATAAGTTACCCGCCGCTTCCACTGTCAACGCCATAACCGGGTGCATTGTAACGCTAGAGGCGTTTCTGCACTGAGTGAAAGTATGCTTGTAATAAAACGCTGAACGATTTCGAACGTAGTGCTGCTCAAGCTCAGAATTAAATTGTTTCGCATGCTTCAGCAAATAACATGGGCTCCACTCCTTGTCCTCTTCTCAGAGGCCGACACTCACCAATACCGCTGGCTCTCCTGTTGGGCCGAATGTTCAGTGGACAAAATAAAAACAAGCAGGCCGAAGAAGTGTACCGCAAAGCTCTTCAGGATTTCGGCCTGACTTGCAACGACTGGAACGCGACCGCAACTCTTCTACGCGAGTATATCCGCGTGGTCACACGACGGGGTAAACTGTGCGAAGCTAAAGTTATATATCACCTTGTGATTCAAAACTTCATACTCAGACTGGGTCGGTGCCATAATATGACTCTTCTCTTAATTCGTGAAACGGGTGATGCGCTGCGCGCAAGCGGCGCTCTATTCGAGGCCGAGCAGGTTTACCAGGAGGCTATTCTTGACCTCGACTTCAGCATGCACAAGGAGAATGATACTTTGATTTGTATCATGCATGGACTTGGCGTCGTCTACACACACCAAGGACGATGGAAAGACGCAGAAAACTTTCTCCATGCCGCTCTGAAGGGATTTTTGGATATCCATCAGAACTATTTCCACATCAGGGTTGTCACTGTTGTTCTCAACTTGGGAATTACACTCCGCGAGCAAGGAAAGCTCAAGGACGCAGCGCAGATGTTCCAGTGGGGCTCTTCTGGGCTCGAACAAGCACTTGGTCTGTACCATACAGACACCATCGACGCCTTCGACCAGCTTGCCATGATACACACATCGACACAAAACTTTGTGGATGCTGAGCACGCTCTTTCGTCTTCTCTCAATGGATGCGAGAGGTTATATGGCAAAAGCCATGAGAGAACCATACAGAAAAGAGCTGATATTGTTGCGCTCCTCAGAGACCAGGGCAAATTCCAGGAGGCGAAAGCGGCCTGCGAATCGCTTTTGAACGATTGCGAGACGCTCGGGAGCGGATCTAAATCTCTAGCGCTCAACCATCTGGGTACAATTCATTGCATGGCTGGTGAGTTCGGCAAGGCAGAGGCATTTTTCGCCGCTGCCCTAGCGGGTTTCCGAGAGTATGGAGGGCAACGCTCCCCGTTGGCTCTACTTGTTCTCTATAATATGGGAAACACGTACCATGCAAGGGGACGACCAGACCTTGCCGAGTCCACTTATCGTCAAGCGCTGGCAGGTTTGAGACTGACTGTGGGTCACAACCATACTGCGTCGATTGCTGCTGCGGAGATGCTTGGGCTGTCGCTCATGTCACAGAACAGGATCGCGGATGCTGCCAACATTTGTTCTGAAACGCTGAACTTCTGCAAAGTTGAAGGCCATCTGCCCATGACAGAAGTCCACGAGTTGACAGCTGTCAGGTTTGAATGTATGACCACATCAAGGCTCCCAGCTTACGACGAGGCCCTTCAACACTGACATCATGAATCGAACTGACATCTACGTCGACGCCCAGGATAGTCGGCTTCGATTCAATGTAGCCGGCAGACAAAGCACTGTCTGAGTGAAATTGAACTGGTCCATGGGTAGATGCCACCTTTTGTGTAGATTCAGCTATATTGTATATATAGTATCATCCAAGAAAAAGTTTCCTAGGTTCAACATCAACAGAAGAAACAGTCGCCCGCGATGTTTAGCTAGTGCGCTCTTAACCATGCAGATGACTTAAAGACGATAGAGATGCACTGCGGGGACCTGTGGCATCCTGAGGATCCCAAATTCATGAGAGATGCTGACAATTACAAGCTAAGCCAGACGTAAACTAGATTCATTTGCGACGATAGATGCGCTCGGTTTAGTAGAGAGATTTGGTACGCATCGGCTGTCAGCGTCTGTAATTTCAGTCCCCAATGCGTGATTGTTCTGCGGTGATTTTATCCCTCGAATGGCCCTTTTTTATTTCCTCAATCAAGCTTGAACTCCCTATAACGCTATAGGGGCAATTTACGAGGGTGTGCAGAATAAGAGGACTGTGCGCTCCCAGAGCAGGGTGATCTAGCAAATCAGTATTGTTTCCATTCGTCAATACATTCTACACGGCCAGCTTAGCGTGCACTTATAAACTCAGGCTTCGTATAAAATCCCTTATCGAGAACCGAACATTGACAGCCAGAGCACATCTGCATTCTTTTGGCGTCAGTTTGGCTTCGTGAGGCGCGATGACCGACCTTCCCGGCAACGATGTCGTGGGACTAGCGAACACAAGTTCTCTCATGCATCCAGTGTCGATAGTTCTTTCAGATCAATAATTACGCCCGAATAGCCCAAGTCAACAGATCCAGTCCAGTACTTAACCAATCTTATAGATATCTCTGTAGCTTCTGTTATTTAGTAAAAGTGGTGTCTTGTCTCCTGGTGGAAGAACCATCAATCTTTCAAGCCTCAAAGCAAAAGATCATGTTGACATCTATATGAAATGAATCTGTGAACTTGAGTAGGCTTTTGTCGTTCGATTTATCAGACTGTGTCTCCAAGAAAGCTCGAGTCTGCAAACATAGCTCCATATCTACAGACATCCACCTGTGTAGGGCTCTCGCAGACTGTATTGACCGGTTTCATAGTACAGGTAAAATCAAGGCCATTTTGTTATAATATCCTGTACTGAAATGGCTGTTAATGTTCTGAGTCGCTTTTCCCTCAAAACGCTCTATGAAATGTTATAGTATAATATTGTACTATGTAGGCACAGTACCGGTACTGGTAGTATTGAAATAGTGCATTGTGGTAGTTATGTGTAAATCGCCGAAGAAAGCGCATGCGGAGTAATTTCAGGCTGCAGTGAACATTTAAGAGATTACAATCACTCACTAAAGCCTTTTCCCGGTCAAGACCAAGGTCGACTATACGTAGCTGATTATGCCACACGCTGGATAATCATTTCGCAAACTACTTCGCCAAAACAAGCAGCTCAACCGAGGTACGCTAAAACTGATATTTTGGGTCAATAAATACTTCTAATGCTATTCTTAAGAGCAATAAGATCAAACTCTCAGATGATGGCCGTGCTTCCACTAGACTGTTTGGTGCTCATTGGCAGAGGAATTCAGTCGTTAAACGATTTGGCTTCTTTTATTCGAGTGAGTAAGCCGGTACATTCTTTATTGCGACGCGATCTCTATCGCCGCGACACTCGTATCGGGGAAACTCTCGAATGGGCTGCCAGTGTTGGGCGCATAGCAACGTTTCAGAAGGCAATCGACGCAGGGATCGAGACCGCTGAGCACCCAGAATTTCTACGAACACTTGCAGGCCTTGGCCGATTCGAAATTTTGGGCTGGCTTCTCAGAGACAACGCCAAGCTCAGAGGCTGCGTCAATGATGATCTGCTCGGTTATGGGCCGCCGCTATTTGCAGCAATAAACTGCGGCAGTTCAAGGACTGTCTGTACGCTTATTGAGAATGGTGCTGATGTTAATCATATCTACGGAAGGACTCCATTGGGAGAGGCTCTTGGTTGTGTCCGAGAAGCGCCTGACATCCTCCATGTGTTGCTAGAGAATGGTGCTGATGCAAGCCAGATCGGTGACGCCGGGTATAGTCCTCTCCTGGTTGCTTCCGAAGAGATCTCCATTCCCGCGGAAGTGCTTTCACTGTTTCTCGAGTATGGGGCAGATGCGAATGGCATTGCCGAGCTCGACATGTCCATCTCACCGCTGCACGCTGCCTGCCGTCGTGGGAATCTGCCCGCTGTCAGACTCTTGCTTGCAAGAGGCGCGCTTCCCAACACAGTATGCGAATATGGACTGTTGCCGTTGCACTTTGCCGCCCAGAAAGGCTACGCTGCAATTGTGCGGGAATTGCTTTCACATGGTGCTGACCCCAATGTCGAAAGCGATGTTGGCTGGCGCGCACTGTGCCTGGCGATCAAGTGTAGGTCTCGAGCCGCCACAGTGATTTTACTTCTCTTCGGAGCAAGTCCACACAAAACTTACAGTCATGAATCGCCTCTGACGCTGGCGATCGAATCCGGAGACTTGGATCTGGTCGAAATGATTCTTGAGGCCGGCGTTGACATCAAGGAACTCGAGCATCACGATATTCAGACAGCCTTGAGCCATAAGAACATTGAAATCCTACGGACACTATGGGACGTGTTATCTAGTCGAGCCTACCATGATACCGCTGACAGATCTCGGCGCTATGTCGTAGCCGCCGGCGGTGACTACGATGTAATGATGATGGATTACCAAGGAGACGGTGTGTTATATCCGCTTTTTGACGAAAGAAACTACTCGATTCTACATTTAGTTGCGTTCTACGGGCGTGAGCGTTTTGCCTCACTTCTTTTAGCGGAAAGTACGAAGTCGAAGAGCGAAGGATGGCTCAGCCCCCTGCATGCTGCGGCATGGGCAGGTCACGTCTCGACTGTGAAGATTTTACTTCGGAGAGGGGCCAATATCAAGGCAAGAACAAACTATGGAATGACAGCGATGATGGGTGCGGCAATTGAAGGCCACGTGGAGGTCATCAGAGTCCTGGTTGCATTCGGTGCGAGCGTCAGTGCTACGGATGCGGCCGGAAACTCCGCTTCGCACCACGCCGCTATACATGGCCGCGTCTCCGTGTTGAAGCTGTTGATAGAAATAGAAGGTAATCTGCATCGAAGAAACCGCCAAGGTTTCTCGGTGGTTGACTGCTCCTGGAATCAGCCCGCGGTAGTCAAGCTCCTCATGGACGTGCCAGAAGCAAATCTTGGGGCCGTAGGCAAAAGCGGTCACAGTTTGCTTACTAGAGCTGCCAGGGCCGGGCTCTCGGAAGTAGTCGATGCTTTGTTTGAAGAGTCACAGTCTCTGTTCGATTCGGAGACGACCTTGCCCGCCATTGACCCCTCGCCACGTTTGATAGGAAACGTTGTGGACCACCACGGAACACTTCCCGTTTTCGCTGCGATTCATTCGCGGGACTGGGAAACGCTATGGCGATTTTTGGTGGTTCAAGATGATATTTTCCTGAAGAAAGACTTCGCTGGAAAAACCATCGTGGCCAGAGTACTGGAAGAGGGCAATGAGTATTTAACTCATCAGCTACTCATGTACGCCATGAAGAACAGACAGAAGGTAGCATGGAACTGCAGTCCTGAAACAAAAAATGCCATGAACGGGCTCTGTGATATCTGCATCCAATATCTTCCGGCATTTCTTCCGTCTAGGCTTGGTGTAGCATGGACACGATGGGACGCTAACTACTTTCTCGGCCCCCCGCGCAAGATTGTCTGCCATATCAGCAACTGCATTCATTCTTGGGATGCAGTGGCAGCTTCAAAACCAGTACATAGCCTGAAGTGGAGTCGCTGCGAGATTACCAAGTGTATGTAAGCCTCCGACTACGAGAAAGAATTCTATGCTGCAGGTATTGGCGACTGCGTTGCTATCGTTAAAATCTCATCGAAATGACGGGCTTGGTCTGAATCCTCATTCCGTATTCACAAAACTTGCCAAGCAACTTTAATCTCGACAATAAAGAAGCAGTAGCACTCTCTGCACTGGAGGTCGGAGACGACGAGCCTGCGACTATTGACACGCCATCAGAAAACGCCTGCAGCGAAGGCCAAGGCTCACGGCGCCATGCTTACGCATTATGACATTGTCCTTCTTGCTCTTAAGTTCCCGAAGTTCTGAATCAAATTTCATGCCTGCTGCGCGGTCTTCTTTCGGAGGCTAATCTTCTTGATGATGAGATTAATGTTCTTGGGAGACCGGCTTGATTTTGCGTATTGGTGTGCAACAAGATCAGCGTCCAGCGAACTATAGTTCGGAACCTAGCTTGGTGGACACTGCAGTCAAACAGTGTGCGCAGGTCAAAATATCAAGCCTTATGCAAGAATCCTGGCTGAAGGCGCCAAATAGAGCGAAGTTCGGTTTTGGGCCAGACTTTGGTGGCACTGTTGCGAAGCTTACGCCACGGTCCAATAGCCATACTTCATCACTGTAGCGCTGTATTTCTCTTTTATGTATGATAATGCAACATGTTCAAGTTTTGAAATTCACAAGACAGGTGCCATGGTTATAATTCAATGCGCTTCTACAAGCGAGCACAAGCATCGTGCGCCATTAAACTCTTTATGGGCGATCTCAGCACACGCCGTCATTTACCAATGCATTGAATCTTCGACGAGAAGAGGCTTCTTTGACGAGCAGAGGCTTCAGTGTCTACCATACTTTGGTGCCATGGAAGCTTCACTACGGCGTTGAGTTTGCTGATAGAGTTGGGTTTCATGTTTCACCATATTGTAGAGCGATCATTATCATACACAGCTCTTCAACAGATCCATCTCCCAAACTCACCGATATGGTTATTGAACTTTCGTAGACGAGTAGAAGTCTTCTTCGAACTATACATACAAACTGTATTCTCGACATACAGTAGTATTGATATTTATTTGTTTTTAGCAATTTTATCGTGATGTTTGCCCCTAGAATAATATCGAAATTTTCGTCACTCGGCATACAATTAAGCGGTACAGCTAGCATAACCAGCAGTTTTTGGCGCGTAGCTAGCGACATCTCCTTTTGGCCACAAAATGTGCCCCAGCTTCTCAAAGACAGAGCAGTCTGTATAACCGCACTCGCTACATTATGAAAGCCGCTTTTGGAATCGATACTTACAGATTATCTGTACTTCCTATGTATTGCTTGCCAATTTCTATTATTTATACCAGTCTTGCTGTACAGTTCTCTCTGATAATCCTTTCAGTCCATAGAAATCTTTCTCAACCTTTAGCATGAGAACTTCGTCGTGGTCGTACGTGGTTCTTTTACTTCTTTCTGCGGCTGTAGATGGTAGTAACGTCAACGCCGTTTATCTTACAAATTGGCACGTATTGCCATAGTGCTATGGTATCAATGGTGGCATATTCTAATTGTCCTGCAGGGGAATATACGGTCGTAATTTCCAGCCCAACAATCTCCCTGTTTCATCCCTCAGCCACGTGTACTATGCGTTTATGAACTTTCAAGCAAATGGTACCATGTGAGTCAGCGTGCCACGCTTCATGAATGATCATTAATAGCCCGGCTAGATTTTCTGGAGACACCTATGCAGATTTGGAGAAGCATTATCCAGGCGACTGTAAGACTGACTTCGGCTTGCATGGATGTGGACTGACTGTGGAGTAGCATGGAACAATCCAGCTACAAACGCGTATGGGTGCGTGAATCAGCTATATCAGCTCAAAAGGAATAATCGCCACCTCAAGTCGATTCTTTCAATTGGTGGCTCTACTTGGTCTGCAAACTATTCGGCAGCAGCAAGTTCTGATGCTACACGGAAGGCCTTTTCGCAGTCAGCTGTTGGCTTCATGCAAGACTGGGGTTTTGATGGCATTGATATCGATTGGGAATACCCAGCCAGTGAAGTAGAAGCAAATAACTTGCTATTGCTACTGAAAGCTCTGCGAGAGGAACTAGATCTGTATTCAGCACAGCACGGCAACGGCTACCACTTTCAGCTTTCAATAGCCGGCCCTGCCAGCCCTGTTCACATAAGCAAGCTCAACGTCAAAGAGATTGGCCATATCGTGGACTACATCAATCTCATGGCGTATGACTATGCGGGCTCATGGGACAAGGTTACAGGCTATGTTGCGAATATTGGCGCCAAGTCATGGAATGCGAACGCCATTCGGTTTTCCACTGAAGCTGCTTTAAAAGCCTACGTTGATGGTGGGGCACCTGTGTCTAAAATTGTACTCGGTCTACCTACATATGGTCGGTCTTTTGAGCAAACAGAAGGAATTGGTATGCCCTTCACTGGAATCGGTCCAGGAGTCTGGGAAGAAGGCGTATGGGACTACAAGGCTCTCCCTAGACAAAACGCGGAAGTCTTCTGTGACTACGAAGTTCAGGGTTGTTATAGCTTCGATCCAAAGGCGAAAGAACTTATTTCGTACGATACGAGCGACATGGTCAACAGCAAAGTGGCTTGGCTGAGGCGTGAAGGTCTCGCGGGTAGTATATTTTGGGAGGCGTCGGGAGATAGAAATGATGAGAAGTCTCTCATCGCCGCTAGTTACCGCGCGTTGACTACCATTGACAAGTCTTCAAATCAGTTAGAGTACCCGAATTCTCAGTATGATAACATAAGAGCCGTTTGAGGCATTAGATGACGGGGTAAATACATAGCTAGGTTCTTTCGCTTAGAGGTATCTGTCGAGTGCGCCAATTCCCGCTCTTACTATAATTTCCCAATCAATCGACAAACCCACAGTATGTCACCGCATCATCGCCCTCCAACGCGCTGAGCGTCCCACGCTTGCCGCTCGCATCAGCGAAGAAAGTGTGATTGCCAGTGATCAATTTTTACGGAGAATAGCATCGTTAGTATCGCCCCAAAGGTCCTTTGATTGGTGAAGTAGCGAGCGTGTGTGTTGCTGCGCCGAAATCGGATCTTCTCCCTCATCTAAAACAGCACTCTCTTTCCAACTTTAGTTACAGCGCCTCAGCCCTTTCAAAGCGCGACTATTTGTCAGACGTCTAATTTAAAAGAAATCCAGCCATTTTATTTGCTGCACTGTAGCGGCCAGCCCAATAATGACGTTCCGAGCTATTTGTTTGTCTATGGATCTATAACTGTTAGATACGATTGGTTGGAGTAGAGCTGCCTAGGTTAGCTCAACCCCATGACGCTCTCTCCAACGTAAATAAACCACCATCCAGGTTGGCATCAGCTGAAAAGCGCCCACGTTCAGGCATTTCGTCTGTCAGTGGCAATAGGACATGCGGAGATACTGCCAAAATTGGTTGAACTCACGCTCGATTCGACGCTGGTACCTGAAGCCCTCGCGGACCACAGAGAGTAACTCAGGATCGGCTGCCACGGTTTGTCTTCGGTCAGGCGACGATGATATACGGAAATGATGCAGTATCTCGCAGACAACGCATGTAGATTGGCCATTACTCCAATGCCGTGCGGCGGATCTCAGTTCGAGAAAAGTGAATGAGGTGCGCGCAGCACTTATGGCGTCTGCGTAGTCCTCCCCATACTACCACGCATACTCGTCGTTGCGATGTGCAAGTAGATCCACGCAAGTAATGGCTTATGTAGCCCTATCAGACCAAGACCTTACTTTGTAGAACAAAGCAAGGGCTGTGTCTACAGTATACAGTGTCCAGTAAGCGTCGCCCGGAACCCCAAATCTGTGCAGCCGCACAAATGGTCTTGCGACCACAATTATTCCTCCTCCTGACCGGTCGGCCGGTTGGTTCTATGAGGATGCGCAACAGGAGGGTGGTGCTGTTCGCACCCATCCTGTGCTTCTTTTTTCTGTCCACAGGCGTATACTATCGACGGGAGCAGCTGTCGAGTCTGAAATTGCCATTTCAATTCGACTTGCACGGCTACCATGACCGTTGGATGGACCCCGCCACAGTTGTCGATGGTTAGTTTACCCCTCCTCTCTCGGGCTTCCTGTGCACCCAAGGCTTATTGCGAGCTCTTCGTTGCTAAGCAGACTCTCGGCGCGGTATTGTCCTCCTCCAATATTTCCACCTATATAGACTCCATCTTCAAGCCGACGTCGACAGCCCTGCCCCGATTAGAATGCCCTGCCCTCGATCGCCAGCGATATGCGCTACTACAAACGCCTACCGATGCAGGTCGTGAAATACAATATTACTTCGCCTTAGACTTGCGCAACTGTCTCTCGCTTCTCCCGCGTCTGATGGGAAGCTTGGTCCAGGTAATCAGTTTCCTCGGCTCCGACAACTGCGCTCTGTCCATTGTCGAAGGCAATTCTCCCGATGGCACAGCCGACATTCTGAGTGCCCTTGAGGCCAGCTTTGAAGTGATGGGCGTTACCTATCATCTCAACACCTCGTCACTTGACCCTTCGGCCGGAGACAGAATCGAAAAGCTCGCGAAATTGCGCAATATGGCTTTGCGGCCGCTGTTCAAGGAGGCGAACCGCGTCACAGACAACACCACTGTCGTTTTCCTCAACGATGTGGCGGCCTGCGCAGAGGACATTCTCGAGCTCGTCCATCAGCGCCGCAACCTCGGCGCGGATATGACATGTGGCATGGATTGGACCTACATCGGCAGAGATCCCACGTTTTACGACGTCTGGGTTTCCAGGGGCGTCAATGGCGATACGTTCTTCGATATCCCACCGGATGGAAATTGGGATTCCGCCTGGAACCTTTTCTGGAACGCACGTGACACGCAAAGGAGGTATTCGCAACAGCTACCCTTCCAGGTCTTTGCGTGCTGGAATGGTGCTGCAGTGTTCTCCGCTAAGCCAATACTCGAAGGCCTAGAATTCCGTTCGGCCAACACTGACAGGGGCGAGTGCACTCAAGGCGAACCGCAATTGTTCTGCAAAGACATGTGGTTCCGCGGCTATGGCAAAATCGCCATTATTCCGTCCGTCAACTTGGAGTACTCTGACGAGAGGGCAAAGCAGATCAAAGACCTAAAAGGCTATGTGTCAAAATTGGTTTCCGCGAGGGACCCAGCTGACGACGTATTTACATGGCAGCAAAGCCCCCCGGAGAAGGTCAAGTGCATGCCAGTATGGGAGAACCAGTTCTGGCGAAATTGGGATGAGGCGTTGTCACGATAGTTGTAGAACTATGCGACACAATTTGGCGTTGTATGGCTAGCGGATGGTCGAATAACTGTCGAAAACTGACAGCACAGACTGATTTGTATATTTTCTCGGGTCACCATTTTTTATCAGTGAACCATTCGCGATTGTGTGGCTCTACCCACGAGATAATTGTCGTTCATTCCGTCTCTCATGTACACTTATGGGCCAGTAGGCTTCAATTTTTTGTGTAGTTTTAGTAATGCATTCAATTTTCCGATCAACTACGAAAGAGCAAAGAATCGTCAATTTATTCGGTACGATCTCATCATCTCAAACTGAAGCCTAACCCCGGTCTTGGCGCTGCTTAGCATCATGAACTTTTTTTTTCTTCTTGCGGTCGCAGTGCCGATTTAGAGCTACTCAGTTTCGTATAGAGGCTCAGATTAGCTAAGTATCTCTGTGGATCGGCTAAGATTTGATTTGATTTGACTATTA